>LTAE01001577.1:0-19152 GCA_001647135.1 Pontederia paniculata | reverse complement strand
TGTGAAGATGAAAAATTCTTGTACCATTTATAGTATCAAATCGTTCCTTAAGATCTTTCCAAACTTTAACAGCATCAGAATTATATGCATTAGTCCCAATTAGATCATTAGAAACAGTACTAATTATCCATGATAATTTAACTGCATTACAACGATGCCACTGACTATGCAGAGGTGAATCAAAACATTCTATTCTGCAAGATCCATCTATGAAACCTTTCTTATTTTTGCCAAGTAATGCATTAGTCATCGCAGCACTCCATTTACCATGATTCTCACATCCAATTAACTTCATAGATATCAAAATCAGTCCTGGTGAATCAGATGGATGAAGAAAAAGTGGATGCGTATGATCTAATGCTAAAACAACAGATGCAGCAGAATTAACAGAATTTGAGCCAAGATTCGAAGGCGGATTTGAAGAACTCGCCATAATATTCAAAAAATCCACTGAACTGTGAATATAGACTGTGAATTCGTCTCAAGAAAACCAGACGAAGAAAACTTGATCTCTAAGAATACCAAAAAACCAAACCAAAAGGCGAAGATGATTGATGAAGATGAATGATCTTAAAGATCAAAGATGATTGATGAAGATGAACGATCTTACAGATCTAAAACATGATAGATGATGTTGCAGATCACGAATACCTCCACCTTGCTTCTCTTGCAAATGGATCGTGACTTGCTCTGATACCATGTCAAAAATAGATCGATCCAGAAGAATTCTGCATAGACGCCATTAAAGATCACAGAAGCTCTAGAACATGAAGAGAATGCTAAGAGCGATTGGGGGGAAAATTTGAACTGGAATTTTTTATTATGCAGAAATGCTACTAACTAACTCCCCTTCTCTTCCTTTTATACTGTACATAAAAAATATCTTAGTCCGGGCGTCCAATGATCGTGAAATCAATGGGCGTCCATTGATAGAACGATCAATGGAGGTCGTCCGGTAGTCAAGCGACCGGACGTCCACTGGTAGAATGGGCGTCCAGTGGTTGAGCACACGGTCGTCCATTGATAGAGCGGACATCCACATGGTCATCCACTGATAGAACAGACGTCCAGTGGTCGAGCGCACGGTCGTTCACTGATAGAGCGGATGTCCAGTGATCAAGCGCATGATCGTCCACTGATAGAGTGGACATCCAGTGGTCGATCATACGGTCGTCCATCTATAAAGTGGACGTCGGTTGATCAACCGTGCAGGCGTCCATTGATCAAGTGATCAATGGATTGGGCGATCATTGGTCAGCTCCGCCAGTGTACAGTAAAAACAGAAAACTGTAATGTCCATAATTACATATTACAACATCCATCTTGTAACAATATTGTATTTGTATGGCATGCATACGTGACTTCCTACTCGTTCACAGACACAGACTCGGCATCGGCAAAGGGTCCAAGGGCTCTATAAAATAATCACATAATGAAGACGGCACCTTTCTGAGATCTCACCAGTTATTCAATCATGGCAGCGTCGACGTCCATCAAGGGCCTCGATGGTAGCATACCTTCTCGTAGTGGGTGTTGGCAGCATTACACGGGCCACTGGCCCTGACTTCGGCTTCTCGATAGGCCATAACGACAGGAACGGAGGCGGTGCTGTGAACATCTCGATAGGCCATAACGACATAGATGGAGGCCATGACTTGAACATCTCAATAAGCCATAACGACAGGGACGGATCTGGCCATGACTTGAACATCTCGATCGGCAGCCGGCATAATGATAGTCGACAGCATGATCATGATCAAGACCAGCACTACCACCACCAGGTGCAGCACCACAACAACTCACGCAACCAGCAGCCAAACCACCACCACCATCATCAGGATCTGCAACAGCAACCTCGCATTGTATAGCATTGTATGAGCCGTGCGTCATGTGCCCTTAAATTTCTAGTATCTCATATTTTGTTGTAGGTTTTTTTTCTCTACACCTTATGGTTTAATATAAAATTTAAAGCATTATCTGATAAGAGCCACGGCTATTATGGAAACCAAGTCTACATTGTTGTAACTCGATAGCGATTTTTTTTTTATTGTGAATTATTTACCTGATATCTTTAAATAAATTTATCTTTTATATTTAATAAGATTCCAAGTACATATTAATATTATTACCGTGAGTTCATGATTATCATTTTATATTATCATCATATAATTATAAATTTTTAAATGAGAAAAAAACAATAACAATAAATTATCAATGTACATTTGAAATACATTAAATTTATATCTTTGTTTGTCATAACATATATTATATATATTCATACAATCATCAAATAGATTTAAGTAAGAAAAATAACCAAAGATAAAAATTCATTGAGATGGTGACAGCAAAATTTAAGCTCGTTACCTATTTTTTCATTTCATTCTTAAACACCAAAAATATAATTAAATGAAATATTTACATAAATATTTTTTTATTTGAAATGAAGCATCGTAAATATTTACATAAATATTACATAAATTTCAAGTATCTCATATTTTGTTGTAGGTTTTTTTTTCTCTACACCTTATGGTTTAATATTGAATTTTAAGCATTATCTGATAAGAGCCACGGGTATGATGGAAACCAAGTCTACATTGTTGTAACTCTACTCGTTAGCGATATTTTTATAGTGAATTATTTACCTGATATCTTTAAATAAAATCTGTCTTCTATATTTAATAAGATTCCAAGTACATATTAATATTATTACCGTGAGTTCATGATTATCATTTTATATTATCATCATATAATTATAAATTTTTAAATGAGAAAAAAACAATAACAATAAATTATCAATGTACATTTGAAATACATTAAATTTATATCTTTGTTTGTCATAACATATATTATATATATTCATACAATCATCAAATAGATTTAAGTAAGAAAAATAACCAAAGATAAAAATTCATTGAGATGGTGACAGCAAAATTTAAGCTCGTTACCTATTTTTTCATTTCATTCTTAAACACCAAAAATATAATTAAATGAAATATTTACATAAATATTTTTTTATTTGAAATGAAGCATCGTAAATATTTACATAAATATTACATAAATTTCAAGTATCTCATATTTTGTTGTAGGTTTTTTTTTCTCTACACCTTATGGTTTAATATTGAATTTTAAGCATTATCTGATAAGAGCCACGGGTATGATGGAAACCAAGTCTACATTGTTGTAACTCTACTCGTTAGCGATATTTTTATAGTGAATTATTTACCTGATATCTTTAAATAAAATCTGTCTTCTATATTTAATAAGATTCCAAGTACATATTAATATTATTACCGTGAGTTCATGATTATCATTTTATATTATCATCATATAATTATAAATTTTTAAATGAGAAAAAACAATAACAATAAATTATCAATGTACACTTGAAATACATTAAATTTGTATCTTTCTTTGTCATATAAACATATACTATATATTATTGGACCAATTAATTAGTATTTCAAATCTAAAGCTGGTATTTCAACATATCGACTCACCACAAGAAAAGAAAAAGAATACATCACGCATACATATATTCCTGATTATATTGCACAAAAACTGCTATGATGCCAAGTCACCTAGTAAGGTTCCGAGGCACAAACAAATGCTAAGATAAGCCATGTTATCCTTTAATATTCACATTGGCGAAAAATAAGATTACAAAGAATAATCAATATCAAAGGCCACAAACTAAATCACCACTCTGTACACATTGCACGCCAACTTGACTAGGAGGTAAACGGAAGGCAACACCACCTTTCGAGCAGCAGCAGCAATGACCGAAATGGACTCTGTGGCACTGATTCCTCAGTGGGAGAATGAATGATTGGCAACTCGGATGGAAGATGCCTATGGAATGCATTCACTGCAGCTGAAGCGCCATCTTCATTTTCTATTTCCTTCGCCAGATCCATAGCTCGGGATTTAACCTTTTATCGACAAAGGGAATTGAAAGTTAATTAGCTAGAGGAGATGTATAAATATGGCCATGAACATGTTTAACTTTTCAGATGACATAAGTAATCATAATAACAATTAATTGATAAGAAGTTGGTATCAATAAATTGTTAGCTATGCAGAATTATTTTTTCTGGATAGTAGCTATCCAGAATCATTCTAATGGTGCACTCCAGTATCCTTAACATTCTACATCCCAACCACCCAAAACACTAAGAAGCATTAGGCTAGAAGATATTACACAAAATACAATTAGCTATCTTTAAGCTACATTTCATTGAGGTTTGTTTGTTACAACAGCTAAAGAAGATGTTCTTTAAGTTTTACAGGAAAAGAGAAGAAAAGTCAATTGATGTGAGCAATTAGTCATCAAGAGTACTGCACAAACTTGGATTACTTACCTCTGGATCAAGCATAAACCTTATAGCATTTGAGAGGCGTTCTACATTGAGCTCTGATATGGGAATTGGTGCAGGTCCCACTCCTTTTGCTTGAACCCTATCTCCCCAGAAAAATTGATCACCAAAGAATGGCACTATAGTAGTTGGGCACTGAAAAAGTCAGACTACAAATCACTTCCATTGTACACTTGAACAATAGTTAAGGAATCAATTAGTTTTACACAGAAGTAAACGCTTACTTCCCATTTTTCATTATATTGAAACAGAGAAAAGAAAGGAATTAAAGTTTTTTATGAGGGGCAAAAGAATGACCAGAAAGATCTGTCCATCCGTAAAAAAATGAAATTAACTGATTTTGTTTTCTTTTTTAAAAGGGAAATAACATAAAAATAGTCAATCCTGTTAAATCTCATCTATTCTTTTCCAAAAACTATAGTACTTGTTTTTGGGTATTTGGGTACAATACAACATTTTCAGAGGAAACATATGTCAGATTGAGAAAATTATAAATCGTATTCACTTTATGACTAGAGAATGGAGAGAGGTCCTAGGTTTTATACCTTACCTTTATACTTTTGTTTTTAAGATCATATATGTACATCTTTCAGTTTTCATATATATATGTACATACCGATGACTAACCTTTTCTGGTCATCTTTTTACCCCTCCAATACACAAACACACACATGCAGCAGTCTATGCAGACAAATTTTTGTGACCAGCACAAAGATCTTGTTACAGAGAGAAGCAAAAAATCGAAGTATA
Organism: Pontederia paniculata; assembly: GCA_001647135.1. Taxonomy (NCBI): domain Eukaryota; kingdom Viridiplantae; phylum Streptophyta; class Magnoliopsida; order Commelinales; family Pontederiaceae; genus Pontederia; species Pontederia paniculata. The sequence goes on along the minus strand of LTAE01001577.1, from coordinate 14,029 downwards.
GGACTTTAATTTCTTTTTCCTCGTCCTTTTTTATTGCTAATAAATGTGTAACTGATATGCTAATTTATTGCACAGCGTGTTTGCAATCTCCAAGATTAGATTTTGACACCACTATGCTGGCCTTTTTGTTATATGATGATAGCAACTTCATGTTATATCCTGATCGTACTAATAAGATGCCTAGTTTCTATCAACATTTTTCCCTTATTTTTCTTGAAGTTGAGAGGAATCTTTACAAACCTTCAGCATACACACCCCAAAGAAATAAAACAAGTTCTAAATTGTATTGACCCATTATATTTTGACCACTCTCAATATTGGATTCTGGGCCAGTCACCGATCGAGAGAACACATGTCAATGTTGCTTATCTAAACCGAGATAATGAGGATCTGTAAAAGTATGTGCTGAAATATATCTACATACTGAAATATATCTATAATATTCAAGGTAAGGTCTCAGAATAAGCTACAAAACATCGTGTAACACATCCATCAAAAGATGAGCTGGAGAATCAACACATAGCCACAAAATGGCAGATAAAGCAAGCAGCCAAACTCTAAAATGGAAAAATATGAGCCCTCCATCAAAAACTGATAAAACCAGTCAAGCAGGGCGACACAGAGACACAAACTTTGTAGAATATAAGCAACAACAAGATCAAATGTGCTGGGTTTGAAAATCATAAAAAGGGAAAGTTGTTAGTGAATTTACCCCAACTCTTAATCCTATAGCGGTTGTTCCAGCTCCTCCATGATGAATCTGAGAAATGGAACATATTTTTGGAATAAGGAGGAAAAGTGAAAACTCAGTTATGGGGGAAACTACATAGAGAAAGCTTACAGTTTGTATTTACTTGGAAGATCTGGCAAGATGACTATTCATACCAAAGACGATATTTACATGCAGATACTGAAAATTATGACGTTGGTTCTCCTAGATGCTAATATGTTATTATCAAACAAACAACATGATGTGCACATAATGATTTTTCTCCTGAGAAATATTAACGAAGTGAATGTCAGAGCTTACCACTGCAGTGCATTGAGGGAACAACCAGTCGTGAGGACAATCTTCAAGAAGATACACATCCACAGGAACTTCAGAAACTGCATATGTTGGATACATAAAGGAAGGTGTCACTTAAATAAGGAAGATGGCCATTTATAAACAGGCCAGTTCTTGTAGAGCACACAATTACAAGTTGGGCTACATTAAAAGAATAGAAATTGAGTAGTGTACGATATGCATCACAATCATGCCTTTCTTTCTTTCATTAAGCAGTCTTTATAAAAAATTTGCAGTTAACATCTTTTGCATCGCTCTATGGTAAAATGTAAGGTACACAACTGCAAAAATCATGTATGATTAATTTAACACTTGTTAACCAACAACATGGCCTGCAATTTGGAGACATAAAAAGTCAAGCCCAATGAGAAGTAAGACAATTATTGTGGTGAGATTACTTTTATATTCATATTCGAAAATGTTTTAAGAATTATGAAATTCAAAACACAGGTCGAACCTGTTAAGAATATCAAAGCTAAGAAAGAAGAGGAAAGCCTCCAAATATGGACAGACGACTAGCTGATATAGATACTTTAAAAGGGTGATCAAGATGCAGACGAGGATACCAGCCCCAATTCACATCTTAGTATCTTATGATGACTTAATTATTTCAACCCTCTGGTTCATTGTTTCAAAAGGACTTCCAAAAATTATCTAGGAATTCAGTTTATCTGTAACTAATGCAGAAATATGACAACTCAAGAGATCCTGTAGAGAACTTGAAAAATGTGTGTAATGCCCGCATAATTTTATGAAAAAAAAAATGAGAAAGAAAAGATAAGATACAAATTCATGATTAGATAAATATTTGAGTCTTATCTGAACTATCCAAAAACCTCCTAACTAAAGGGAGATCTAATCACATGCAAATTCATCCCTAAAAAGTTTTAATCCTATCCAAACTTATCCTTAAAAATTATTATTTGACTCAAACTCTATCTAGAAAGGCTTTCATTCCCTATTTAAAGGACCTCAAACCCTCTCTTTCTCCTTGTCTCTCTCTCTCTCACATCTTCTCTCCTCAACGCACCAAAGCATCATCAACAAAAGGAAGAGAATAGGCCAAGGAGAAGGAAGGGAGTTAATACAAAGAATAGAAAAGGTATGTAAGACCGTCAGATCAATCTCTGGAATTGTACTCCTTGTAAGAGATCATAATAAGGTCAGCTTTAAAAGCTCTATAGGTGATGAATTATCCTTGTGGTGTTCTTACATGTTTTCTATGGACGAACTTAAAACGGTTATTATGTTTCTACTTTAGAGATTATTAATATGATTAAGGCATTTAGAATCATATGTAGATACATTATTCCTAATCCTAGTTTTATATATTTTGGTTGATTCAATAATGTAGATCCATGTTTTGAATTTCATGATCTACTAAAATTTTGTAGCCCAATTTTTTATATTATTTTGAATGGGTTTTACTTATCCAAAAGTTATGAAATAGATATGGATGGATAAAGCTCAAAGTCTAGTTTCTGTACACTTGAATCATCTCCGAGATGTATATAAAGAGATATAGATGAAATAGTGACCCACTATCACAAACTATCTTATGCAATTAGATTTGTGATAGAGTATTGTGTGACCTTCTGAAGGAAATTGGAATCGACTAAAAAGCTGTTGTACAAACCAGGATATGGGCATCTATAGTGACCAAGTCTATGTTGTCAGTTTGCCTAGGAATATCTGAGAACGAATGATAATGATATAAATTTTAAGGATTTCATATGTTGAGCCTAGAAGAGCATGCCTTAGAAATACACAATTGGAGTGTTCTATTTGAAGTTATAAATTATGAATTAAGTGGGTGTCAAATATGTTTAGTGCTGCACCCCCCACATGTCTCTTATCAACATGCTGCCATCCCACTGTTGCAGTACGCGGATGACACCACCTTTTTTATACAAGGGTCGACAATTGAAGCGCAAAGGGTGGCGATTTTGGTGGAGCTTTTCGGTGCAGTGTTTGGCCTGGTGATCAACCATGCCATGTCCACCTTCATTCCTTTCGGGATGGATGCAGTCACGGCCGTAACTGGTGATTGTGCCACAGACTGTGCTCTCCTATTGGGGCACTCTTGATCACATATCTTGGTCTTCCCCTCTCGAACAGACATGTACGCTCCCGCTCATGGAATACAGTGCTCGAATGTATTGAGGCCAAGCTTCAAGGGTGGAGATCCAGATTACTACCACGGGGTGGCCGCATAATGTTGTTCAGATCAATTCTCTCGTCGCTCCCTACTTTATGACAGTACTCCACATGTCGGATAAGGTGCTACAGCATATTGACCTACGCAAGAGGAGTTCATGTGGCAGAGTAGTCACCAAGCGGTTAGAGGCATACATCTCGTATCTTGGGATGAGGTATGTCGCCCCATCTCCGATAGGGAACTAGGTGTTCATGATCTTCGTGCCATGAACCACCTCACCAATTGGGTCGGTCGCATCATAGGAACAAGGATAAATCTCTAGTGTTCAGTGCTTTTCACATGCTATGGTCGAGATCTACGTTGGGAGTCTAGATCCCAAGTTCGGCACAGTGCTTCATCCTTCTAACACAGTGTCGCAATAGTGATGCCTCTGGTCAAATGATTCTTCTCTGCCGCATTCGGCTCTGGAGAGACCTTCACATTTTGGGATTATGAGTGGATCCCTGCCCCAACGCTTGTCGTGGCCTTCCCTCGTTTGGCCTCCCTCGCCACTCATATTGAAGCCACAATGGCATTATATTAGTCTAGCATCGCGGATGCGAAACAGGGGCGTTAGACACCCATGTTCCGTAGGCCACTCGGGGATGCACGAATAGCAGAGCTCCTCTCCCTCCTTGATCACATCTCCTTGTCCGTCCAAACAAATCCCCTGGCGACAATTGGGTATGGACCAAAGGAGACTTTTCGATCAAGGTTGCATATGACCACCTCCTCCCAGCAGTTGAGAAGCCAGACCCTACTTTCCTCAATATTGTAGGCTTCTTTGGAGGGTCTTTGAAAGCTAGAATCTTTGCATGGCTTCTTAGGCATCACCAAGTCCTTACTAGATGGGCCCCATGATGAGAGACCACATGCACTCTATGTGAAACTGGCATAGACGATGTTGCTCATTTGTTCTTTGATTGCTCAGTTGCGCAGGAAGTCTAGAGACGAGTGGGAGTGACTAACTTAGACCCACGGTCCTTCCATTCTTTTTGGGTGACATATAGGGCCGCCAGATCGAGAGGCCCATGGTTACGACGTCCATCGAGCACACTAGTGGCGGTCTTTTGGGTATTTGGATTCAACGCAATAACACTATCTTCCGGGGTGAGAGATATTACATAGAGAACATTGTAGATCACATATGTTTTTTGGCTAGAGTGGGGGGAGTTATCATGACTTGTTGTCCCTTACCTTTAGATTTTTGACAGTTCACACATGTACATTTTCCTTCACTTTACATATATCCATATATACATGGATGGCTAGGCATCTCTAGTCGTCCTTTTGCCCCTCAAAGAAAAAATTGTTTAGTGCTGAAAAATTATGCTCCGGTGTTTATGCCTTTATATATTAGAAAAAGTCTATTATGGACTTATTGCAATTGTTTTAATGATTGACGTGGCACTACATTGAGTGGCAAATTGATTGTTGTATTTCTCATCGAATCACTAATCTCTATCTTACAATACCGAGTGAACATATCGAACAATCTCCACCAAATTTTCCTTTCCACCGTATTGGTTAATCAAATCTAATCCATATCTCAGTGCCTTCAAGCTATAAGAAATCAATCCCATTAGATTCTTATAGACATTGTGTAGATATGACTCAAATCACAAATGAAAGAAGATGATAACTAACTAAAATAAATATTAAAGCTAGGGTGACCATTGCACATTGTCGAGAGTCATTGCATTGAATAGTCCTCATGGAGTTGAAAGACATTCCACCCCCACGAGTTGAAAAAAACTTCACCTCATGAGTTGAAGGATGCTCCACAAGTTGAAAGACACTTCATTCGTCGTGGTGATGTACAGTCACTGATCATCATGAAAGTACATGACACCCCATTGCATCAAAGATGTTAATCAAATCATTGTAAGATCAAAGATTGAAAAGCTAAAGGCAACTTCCATCATTATTGCATTGGACAACGCATTGAAGCAACACACTAACAAAGTAAAGACAAAGCATTGCAAAAATAAACTAGAGCATTATATTTCATAACGATGTTGATAATGATTCCCTGTGATTTTATTATACATCGCATCTTACCATATACATTGGCTATAATTACTCTTCTCTTTTGGACATGATCTTATATTGCATTGTCTTATGTTGCTTTTATAATTTGCCTTACTATGAGTATTATTTTCATTGGTTTATTTCTCAAACATCGGGTTGTGAGCTCACGGAGGAATTCTCCTCCCTCATTGATCCTGCGGGTAACTAATCTGCAACTATGTGATGGTGGTGACTGCGACGATAGTGGCTCGTGATGGTGATATTGTTTTGCACATGGATGGTCCTATGGTCTTTTCCTTTTTATTGTCAATTATTTGTCGAACATTATTACGTTGTACTAACGTGTTTGATATAATTCATTTTATTTTTAGTTTTAGCTTGTATATAAGTTAGACTTCCGACACTAATAAAATATTAATTTTAATTTTATGAATCTTCCTTGCAATATATAGTCTTGTAAGTTGACTGGTCAAAGTCAACATTTCAGTCAAAGTATAGCATAATTGTTATTGTTCCCAGAGCCATCTGCGGCCACATGTCAATGTGTGGTTTGGGGGTGTTACAATGTGCAACAGGTGTTCTTAGGACAATGTGAAAAGTAAAAGGACATCATGAATTGGATAATTCAACTTTTTCCTACTAAAAAAGTAAAATTCGACTTTTAGAAATCTCCCCCACAAGAAAAACAATTCAGGTAATCTAGTATGTAGTACAAGATCACAAGTCAGAATGAAATGTGCAAAGAAATGTTAACAATAATAGTGAGAAGAAATACATACGACTTCCGAGATGTCCCCATCCTCGACTAATAATACCCCTTTGACCTGTCTCTTTTAGAGCCTCCAATATTACAGTTGTTATCTTCTTCTCATCTTCAAGAGGCTTAATAAAACAATACTCTGGTTACAACATTATTTAATACAAAGCTTATGGAATTGATAAACAAAGAACTTTTCCATTAAACATGAAAAATATAAACTGTTTCATATAGATAGAAAATTTGTCAGCATACCATGCTACCAAATCCAATGTATATAGGCTTTGGTCCCTGCTGGAGCCATTCGACAAACTCCTTCTGTGGTTGATACTTAGTTCCCAGATTCAAGAAACAGAAACCAACAACATCCACCAAACAACCCCAATCTGTAAAAAATGATCCAAAATACATACACCAAATTAATTATATTCTGACCCAAAAAAAAAGTAATTCATAGAGTTATTGGAATAGAAGAAAACTTGATAAACTTTCTAATGAACAGGTGAGAATTTTACATTGTATTTAATGAGTGAAATAGGAAAGATAGCTAAGGATTTTTTTTCAACTGGGAGATAGCTGAGAAACGTAATGCATTCACATACTCATCCTCTAACTGAAAAGGAAAAAAAAACTACTACTGCATGAATTCTTAATGTATCGTATTGCATAATCATTTAAAGAAAATACTTTAGTAAAGAGAAAAAACCTGGACATCCTATTTTTCAGAAAATTTAGATACTAAAAAACAGGTCACTATGGTTTGTGAACACTCGTGTGCCATTAGAGGCTCTTGCCAGGTAGTGAGTGAGGGAGGGAGTGACAGAGATTTGAGACGTTGCTTGTTACAGGAAATGAAACATTGACGTAGTGTACTATCTTTTTTGGAGCAATTGTCTGTTTCAAGTCTTTTAAGATACTAAATCAAACTTATAGAACACGAATTTGTTCAATTCCAAGTTCAAAAGAGAATTACTTTTCAAGTATCTTAAACAAATAGTCAACAATTAAATTAATATGTAGTGCTGAACACCTAAGCTAGACAAAATGCAATGCCGATAATTTACATCATGGATCATCTTATACATCTGATAATAGGCATTGGCCTCAATGGCATGCTTATACACCATGTGGATGGAGTACATAAACTGAGAGTAATTACCGGTAGGCTTCGGGACAAGTTGCGGACTCCACATATATCCTGTTGGCAAATGAGATATAGATCCATGGTATGTGCTGAAGTATGCAATAGGAGGCAACTTCAACTTTCGTTTTCTGAAATCATTGATGAATCCTCTAATGCCCCACCAGACTATCAAGTCCACTATAAGATATGACAGCTGAATGAAAAATGAGGATAATTGATAAGATCAGCTAGAAGACGCAAAATTATAGCATGACTATCAGTGAACTGATAGCTTGCAAGATAAAACATCAGCACAGACAAATATAGACAATGGCCCAACAGCGTTGTAATTAGAGAAAGCATACCTTATAAGCTGCACTTTGAGGCACTCGTGCAAGCGGATGAGGAAATTCATTAGTTGGCCTGCCTACAAAAATGTAGAAGTAAGAGCATGCATCAAAACCTATATTAGTACAAAACAAAAGGAAAAAAACAAGCAAAAAAAAAAACATGACTTTAGGAACCCAATCATTCTTCCTAACATGTTTGTCAACAGTAAAATCAATTCAAGAAATCAGACATAACAAAGGTCATGTTACACAATTTTAATATCAATCAGAAGTCACCATCTCATAGAAGTGCCAATGAACCCACTACCTGACATCCCAACTATAATATAATGTCCAATGGTGATGGTTTATAAGCCACAAAATAGACACATAAGAATAACATAATCCTCCAGTATTGAGAAAAGAAGTCAGGAATGCAAGATGGCTGCAAGTTCCAACCTTTTAACACACCAAAAATTATCGAGAATATAATAAGCTTCCGCTTAATGGAAATCTGACGAAGTATTGGACAACATATTTTTACACAAATATCAATATATTAAACTTTAGAAAGAATGTTGTGGATGAATAGTCAAAAACATTTTTACCGAATCTTTGTTGTTCCTTTATGTTTGTTATTTCCCCATTCTTTTGTTGTTCCTTTATGTTTGTTATTTCCCCATTCTGACTAAGTTACACCACTTCTCAAAACAAGCATTCAAGTCAATATGTGTTTATGGAGTGAAAATCCTACTAAATTCAACAAAAAACAAATTTCACTATTGAGAATCTGAAATCATATATACATCAGTCTTTAGGCAGTTCAAATTTCATTGGCATGTAAAGAAAAATTAGAAATATATAAAAGTGTGCTATCAACAGAAGCATCAGTGCGCCAAAGTTGGTAAAAGAACTAACAAGTATGACCGATGGCAGGGTATGCATCACTTACGTCCAAGGCATCGTGAAAAAGATGTGAAGAGGCACGCCAAGAGCCTCAGCAACGTGTGCATGACCTGTACAAGCCCTTCATCAGATTATCCAATTTAAAATTATAAGAATTGGTTTGTTGCTCACATATAGGAATCCTGTTGTTTAATGTTTATTAGGAGAAAGTTAACCAACTTCAAAGGGATATAGTTAAACAAACCATATGATGGAGATCTACTAAATTAAACCCTACTCGAAAACATAATTATCTTCTTACAAAGAAATTATCTAAAGCATATATTGTTGTTCATCCAAGTTTGTTTTCTCAAAAAACCATCCAGGGGTTTTTATAGAGTTCTAAACACCCTGGGTTAAAATAACTAGGTAACCAAATAAAAGGAAACAAACTACTAAAATTCTAAACTAAAGGGCTCATACTAAAGGCCCATAACTAAAGAGCAAAGACTAGGGGAGAAAGTCCATAAGCTAAATCGTCCTACATCATTATGTTTACCCTAAATTATTCATGCACTTTGTTAAAGCAGAATACATATAATGCTCAGACATCTAATTTTTCACAGTAGAACATCTATAGACCTTTTGAAAGGCAGAACATCTATAGTTGCATATGGGAGTTTATCGGATAAATTAAAGCATAATAAAATTCAACAATTTTCATCAAGGCCATGCAGAATATGCAAAAGAAAATGATAAAACAACAGCTCAATGTGAAAGTTACATGTTCAAGCATGTTGTGTGGAATGAAACTATTAGATGATTCTAGGGTTCAAAAAATATATGGCTGCGAGAAACAATGAGCATCTAGCTTTAAAGATCATCATAATCAATTATCTTTCATAGTTATAAATTCAGACCACAGTGGAAGCCAATCTTCCTATATACTAATAGAAAGTGATACAAGAAACTGTTACATTGATATTATTCTCACCATAAGCAGGAGGATTAGCTATAATGGCCTGAGCTCTAAAAGGTCTGCCAGTATCAAGATCAGGTTCTGTGCATGCTGGAAGAAGAGAGTTGATTATTTCCTTCAGTTGCTTCCGCTGGATATTTATCTCCGATGGTCCAGATAATAGGAAGCCCTTTGTTCTTGCCATATCTGTATTTCCAAACAGCAAAATAGGATTGGCAATTCCAAGTAAAAGAGAAAGGTGGTTCTTAGTTCAAAAGACGGTCAATAGCAACTAAGAACAGCAGATCAAAAGTTGAAGAACCGATGAGAAAAGTTATGATCTTAGGTTTCTACTAACAGAATGACATATTAACAAGCCTTCTACATCCTCTTCCAGTAAAATTGCTAGCATAGTGTTCCATATTATCTTCGGATCTTACAGACTCGATGATTTCATACAAGAGCAAGGTAGTTATACTTCATCAAGGAACATCATGTTTCATGCTTTGCATGCATAGACACTTTGGACATTTAAGGAGATATCAGGCTCACACTGGTCACTGAATATGTTTTACAGGTCCTATTTTTTTTTTTTTTTTTGAAGGGCGGTAATCCTATTTATAAGTTATGTTTTAAGTTGTTAAAATAATTTAACAGAATATACATATATCACATGAGGTTTAATTACTCGATAACACATGCAGCTAAATGATTGAACATTTGAACACATTAGCATTAGATCAAGACAAAGATAAAGCATGATGACAATTGGTTAATTCGAATAACAAGTGTGTGATGTATACAACTTTTTAAAGGGAATGTGGATGTATAAATGTATATATTGAGACATAAGTATACTTTTTTTTGAAAGAATACTTTAATCTTTTTTTAGAGGAAAAGTACGTTCAACTTGAGGCAAAAAATAATGTCAACAGAGCAACATATGTACAAAGCAGAAGACATCGACGATGATATTTTCTTTATAAGGATCGACCCAAGAATGACTTTGATCAACTAAAGAAATTTAGAATAGCAAATAAACAATTCCTTAAGTACTTAGAAACGGATGATGCTTGGAGGCCTTACATCCAGCCATTATTCGAGGATCACCAGCCAAGGGATAGAACTCGATACCAGAAGAATTTACAAAAGTACAGAAATTTATATGAGTTGCCAATCTAACATGATGACCAACTTCCTGCCACCAAGGATTAAAAAGATGTGTCACAAATAAGAATAGATGTCAAAGTATGTAGACCTAAGATAACAAGCCTTTTTGAGGGGCACCTAAAAGCAAAGTGGTTTTGTAAGTGAAAGTTCTGCTACAGCATTAAAAGTACAAGAATTTGATCAGTTTACTAATAACATTTTTCACCAAGTCAATATCCTCAATAATCAACTGGAATGGACCAAGCTCAACAATTGCTTCAGTTTCAGGAATAGAGTGTTTGTAAATGACAAAATTTAATTGAATGGAACCCTATCTAGTAGATCATACATGAATTTATAATTATAAGAATATGATTTTTATTCAGAGATACGACACTGAAAAAGTTAAAATAAATAAATATAAATGTTTATTGATGTCTTGAACTTATAAAAGAATCAACAGGAGGATTATGAATAAACCACAAAAAGAAAATAACAACGAAAAGAATATGTTGTTACCCTATAATAAATCAGACAATATTTCTCAACAATGCTTATCATCGGATCTTGATGTCTCAAGACTCATATGACCATGGTTCTCAAACTCTCGAGTTTAACTCTTATGTGTTTACAAGTTCACAGTCCCAAACGAGTTAACTTGGAGTAGAATCTTAACTTGGATCAAACTCGGCTAAACTCTCGAGTAATTTGAAAGAAAAATAAGATGAAATTAAACAGATGTACCATTTATCCCCTCATTTATACATTTACAATAATTCACTCCTTTAAAATAATTATAATCAACCGTTAATTAGATTTTATGTGTTTGATTCCCTGTTCCACTTTGTTTTAGAATAAGACAAGTGATTAATAATGATTGACAATTCTTTTTCGTGTGATTTATACTCTCATTTTATTAAAATGATGTTTGTTTAAATAGTTAAATTCTATCTTATGTCGTTGATAGTGATTAATAAGTAGTTCACTATCTTTCTTAATTTCTTTTAAGATGACATCTTTTTATTATATGTGAACAATAATAGGATGAATATTATTATATTTTGAATCATGAAAATCTTTCTTTCTTCGAATTATCAATAGAATAATTTTTTTGAGTAAAATCAATAGAATAATTGAAATACCATATTATTCATCTTATTTTATCATAAATAATAAAACATTAGATATATCAATTATTTTAAAATATAAAATATCTTGTACATAACTCTATGTGTTTACTTCTCGAGTTTACAAGTCAAGTTTACTAAGTGCAAAATGGGGTAACATAAGCTCTCGAGTTTAAAAGCCTTGCATATGACATATTCATATTATTTCATTAAATAATGTAGTTCCATGCCAACATAAAAAGCATTAAACTTTCAAATTGATTCGGCCATTTAATCAAAGTGAGCACTTATAGTTCCTTGAAGTTGATGCTAGATTTTTGCTACTAAATATTTGATTTTTACTAAATTCTTCAAAATAAAACATAAAGTAAATTCTGTGAATTTCAATATATAAACAAATGGATTTAATACCTGAAGCTTTTTTGCAAAAGCTATAAAAGGTTGGACATCCCCTCTTGTTCCAACCACAAGCATAACAATCTTCAGTCTTGGGATTGATTTGTTGCGCCCAAAGACACTGTCCTCATTATCTATTGGCATCGAATCAACTGCATCAAGCTCTAGTAGTTCTGAAGCTACAGTTTTGCTACTAGCAACATTTACCTCCAGTGTACCATCATTTTGAATCTTTACTAGGTTTTCTATTATTTTTCTCTGAAAAAAAGCATTGATCAACTAAATTTAGCTGAAAAAACAGCAACACATAACATGGAGACGTCGCATATAATGCAGATAATAGCATAAATCCGTCTTGTTTTATGGACAACAAAAATCAAACCAATAAAGATGAGTTACGGCAATATTTATATTGGACGTATAATTCTTATGAGTTGATATAAACAAAAACAAATTTTGCCTTCGCTGTTCGTCTTTACCATATGCATGTATAAGAAGTGCAAATGATCCATGAAAAAACATAAAGTACTAATACATGTTAAAATCTCCATGTACAAAGAAATTTGTTAAATGCTTTTTTTGTGTTTACAGTGCAGAAACAAAAGCACTTCCTCAGCAGGGCAATGAGGGTATAAACATGTAGTAGTACTTGCCTTTTCACTTTCTGTTAACTTGTCCAGCTTCAAGTCACACCTCTGAGTCTCCCTTTTTGATTTAGGCAAAGTAAGCTCTGGGCCTTTGACCAGCACCCCAATGCTATTAGACCTTATTGGTGCAGCATCTAAATGATCTGATCCTGAAGGAAAAAAAATCAAATTACATGAAAGATATTAACGATCATAGCTTAAGGGGTTAATGACCATAGTTAAAAAGGGGAAACCAAGGAAACTTGGACTCCAAATAATACTACCGAAACTCATTTTAAAATGACAACAGTTTCCAAATCATTATAAAGTTCACCACAATTGGCATCTTCTGCTTAAAGTAAAACTTGCATCAATTAGCCTAAAAGTCTCAGAGCGACTGATATAAACGGAGAACCTAGAAACCAAACAAAGATGTTGCTGCAATGAAGAGAACTAGGATATGACAACAAAAGAAAGCTGAAGATTCCAACTTTACGTCTAAAAATGGAAAAAAAAAACTTCAGCATGTTAATGTATATCCAGTTCCTTTTTTTTTCAGGTCAGCATCAAATCCCCTTTCAAAGTGGTCCTTTGTTAGTTTCATCGAAGACTAGATCCAAGCAAGGCCAGTGATTAAACTTAAAAAAAAAACTAGAGTTATCAACTTCATGGTCCCGATCAAATTCCAGAAATAATTACAAATAAATGCAGACAAAACAAATCATTTCCTAGACAGTGAAACAAAGTTCAACAAGCACGCATTAAATGATACATTCAGATTGCGGCGACAATAACAAACCTGGACGCGGCGACGACCACGAGCGCGTCTCCCAGGCCGCGAAGCTGTTCAAATCCTCGAAACCCATCGAAGAATCGGAAGAAAACCTCGGCTCCTCCGCCCCGTCGCGCTCCGGCGTCCGTTCGACGTCAATGGCCGATCCCTCCGCTCCAACCTCATAGCCCTCTGCTCCTCCCCAGAAACCGGCAAAACCCACAGCCGCCCCTCCCTTCATCATCTCCCTCGCCTTCTCGGAATCGAACCTTCGAATTCCTCCGGGTCTCAGCAGCAAACCACTCGAAGTGCAGCTTCCTGCGACGAATTGCCATAAATACGAAATCGAAAGCACAAAAAGAGAAAAAAAAATCAAAAAAACTGCGAAGCTTCTTCTCTCACCTAATACCATTCCGCAATCTACCATTCAAACCATCAAAAAAAAAGAAAAATAAAAAATAAACAATAACAGCTTAAAGGAGAGGGAACTCCAAATCGAAGCGACAAGAAATCCAGCTCGATCAAAACCCTAATGATTTGGGGGATTAATATGGAAGGAGTTCGAGTAAAAAACCACTGGGAGCACAATAAATGCCCAATGGAGCTCGAGATG
>LTAE01001576.1:32558-53420 GCA_001647135.1 Pontederia paniculata | reverse complement strand
AGAGAGAGAGAGAGAGAGAGAGAGAGAGAGAGAGAGAGCTTATGATGTATTGGATTTGAGAGAAAAATAATGAGGTCCTCTTTCCTTTACCCCTCCTTTTATAAGGATTTTGTAGAAGTAATCCTAGTCTAATTCAATTTAGTCCCTCCTATTTTATGATTAGGAGTCATTTATTGTTGTTATAGGGATCCATATAACAACAATAAGAAAATGGACGATGTTGCTAATTGACGTGACCCATGTCTTCCCCAAAATGGAAAAAGATATAGTAGAATAAAGACTGCAAGGAAAATAGTATGTGTCTCCTTGAACACGGTGTTCTCAATTGTAGATGCCTTGCACCGTTCGAAACGACCGTGTTCGTCTAAGGAACACCACTCTAACCTGGGAGATGACAGGGTTGTGTCGCCAATGACACGGGCCGTGTCTTGGGATGAATATTGATATGTTGATTGATTATTTGAACTTAATTGAGGTAGGACTAATGGATTCTCACGTGAACTAACATAATATGTAATTAAGAGTTAAAAGATGTTAATGATTATGCTTGAACTTATGCATGAAGATGAGGCTCTAATAGACTAAGGAATTTATTCCTATTGTTATTGACTTCCCTCAAGAATCATTGAGTCCCCTATGGACTATTGTTCATGAGGTTTTACTTGGGTTAGAAAGAGATCCTATGAGTTAGCTAGCCATGCTGGCGCCGAGTTCTCTCAAATCTTCTTGTACTAGTAATCAAAATAAAAGATGACCTAAGACAACATAATTTGAAAAGAATAAAGTGATCCTAAGTACTGACTAAGTTTGAACATACTGAATACTAAGATAATATGCACCATGATATATGAATGCAATTATGTTCTTGCCTGATGGACTTATGCCACTAATGAAATAGGTAAAGACAAAGTAAAGTAATTAAAAGTGAAGTTAATGTTTATAAAGATGACTGTATAATAAAATATGTTCTCCTTTATATATATCTTCATATATATTTTACTCTATTAAATTATTATCCTTACATATTAGGCTTCATAGTTTATAAAATGATTACTTTTTTTGCATTTTGATTATGCAAATAGAATAGATGATGATGACATAAAAATAATGATGTTCCTGATAAGATGACTTGCAGATGACATATCTCATAATTATATATTAAGTATTGAGTTCCACAATAATATATTTATAATATTAACTTAACTGATCAAAAGTAAATTAACAATATAAAATTCGTAACGTTTCTGAAAAACATTTCATCAGATAATGAGATGATCTTATGAGGGTATTACAACAACAATAGTTAGGGACTAAATTTCAGAAAGGTTTGATCAAGGGGGGCCTCACACAATGCGAATATAGATTTCTGTTGACAACAAATATTGGTGTATATGCATTTTTTCCAAAAGAAAAATAATTATAGAAAGAGTTTATGAAGTGGTCCTTCCAAATTTTGTGTTAAGAAAATGATATTTGCCGCGTCGCAGGATCCTTATCCGGAAGACAAAACTTTTGCGGACAAAACAAAGGCCACTAAAATGACATTTCAGGACATCCCTGCAGGAGATAAAGATCTGCGCGTCTTACGTGGCGCCAACCAAGCGGGGGCCGTCACGCACACGCGTGACAATCCGTGCCATTTTAGTTGGAGTTCTGGACAAAATTATGCCAAACAACCACGCAACATTAATAATAATAATAATAATAATAATAATAATAATAATAATAATAATAAACGAAGAAAAGGACTTGAAAATAAGATGAAAAATGAAATAAAAAATAAAAATAAGCGCGCAGATCGGATCGAACAAGTGAAAGCTGGAGCAATTCGGTGCTTCTTCTTCTTGCGTGAGTTCTTTCAAGTTTCGATCTTTTTTTCCTTTTTCCCCTTCTTCGATATTTCTAATAAAAATCGTTTCTTGAAACCCTCCGCCGGGGAAATTTTTAGTTACATCCTGATTGGGTTTTGTTTCTGTAAGCCTTGGGCCCTAATTTCTTCTCCCCTTTTGTTTTGCCGCCTCCGTGTTGCTGCTCTTCTGTTGTCGCCGCTGCTGCCTGACTGCGTCGTTACTGCTGTCGCCCCCTCTCTGCTGCCCTGCCGTCGTCCTCTGTTGCTCTGCTGCTGCCGTCGCCGCTCTCTTCAGGTTCCCCCCCCTCTCTCTCTCTCTCTCTCTCTCTCTCCCTCTCGATGCACGACTCACCCTTCTCATTTTTTTATTTTTGAAATAAACACATCTTTTTATGATATAGCTCCAACTATCCTTATCTTTTTCTTACTATTATGATAATTTGATAACTTTTGTTTATTAATTTCTTTGAAATTAAATTGTTGAGTTCTTCATTTTATTATTATTGACATTTCTTAAGGAAAAAAAAAGACAATCATTATGGTAATTTAATTGTTTGTGTTAATTCTTTTCAACTTTAAAACAAAGAACAACTATAGGTATTACTGCTATGAATTACTAGATCAACTTCCTTCTCAAAAAAAAAAAAAATTACTA
This sequence comes from Pontederia paniculata, assembly GCA_001647135.1. Lineage (NCBI taxonomy): Eukaryota > Viridiplantae > Streptophyta > Magnoliopsida > Commelinales > Pontederiaceae > Pontederia > Pontederia paniculata. The sequence continues at coordinate 50,916 of LTAE01001576.1, read as the reverse complement.
GATCAACTTAGAAATTTGCACTAAATGGGAGAGTCATGAAACGTTGCATTTTGTATTTAGTTGAAATGTAAGTGCACGTCCATTCTAGCATTATAGATTTATATATTCTTTCTACGAATTAATATATACATATATATTAAAATAAAATATGGTAGAATCGGCTGTTCCATGTTATGTCTCCATGATTTCGTGTTTCGCAACCCTTCCATGTCGTGTCCGTTTTACGAGTTTGACAACATTGCATGTAACTAAAAGGTCGGTGTGCTTTTGTACTTTCTTTATGGTACATTAGAGCTAATTTTTCTATGCTATCTTTTAGTGCAGTGAGGAGAAATGGTCGGAGAGAAACAAAAAAAATTCCTTACAGTTGCACCTTTCGAGTGTGTGTGGCCTGAGGAGCTAAGATTTAGAGAGGCTGGACGTGGATGTGTTGCATTTGAAGCTTTTGCCCAAAATGATGTCACCTTGGTGTTTAGGGAACAGGCAGGAAGCAAACATCATCATTACAAAGTAGACAACAATCCCAACTATACAATTATCTTGGGTAGTCATAGGAACCGGAGGTTGAAAATTGAAGTGAATGGTAAAGCTGTTGTGGATGTTGCAGGAGTGGGGTTGTGTTGTTCTTCAGCATTTCAGAGCTATTGGATCAGCATATGTGATGGATTGATCAGCATTGGGAAAGGGAAGTATCCTTTTCAGAACCTTGTCTTTGAATGGCTCGATTCAAAGCCTAATTGCAATGTTCAATACATTGGTCTTAGCAGCTGGGATAAACATGTTGGTTATAGAAATATCAGAGTCTTGCCTATGTCATCACATCACAATACTCTGTTGAGCCACATTGATCACGAGGATGATGGAGAGAACGCTGAGGACGATCTTCTGGAGGATGTAAATGAGAACACTGAAAAGTGGGGACTCCATTATTTTCTGGAGAGCTGTGATCTTTCTGATGTGTCATTTGTAATTGGTACTGAAAGAAAAGTCATTCCAGCTCACAAGCTCATTTTGTGTGCTTCAGGAGATTTCTCATTTGAATTTACTAATGCCATAGAACTACCTTCTACATCATATACTGTTCTCCATGCATTTCTGGAGTATATCTATACTGGACAAACCCAAGTAAGTTATCACGCTTCTGTGATTTTATCTCAGTACTGAGAAGTTGGATTGTTATTCTTACTCAGTTGTTCTCTCCTCTTCAACAAACGTAGATTGTGGAATCAGATCTTGCTCCTCTAAGGGACTTGAGCTTCCAATTTAATGTTTCACCACTCGTCAAGCAGTGTGAAGAAATCATGGATCGGTTTAAAATGAACAAAAAGTTGTTTGATTCAGGCAATAAAGTGCAAATTGCAAATCCTCATGTTCGGCAATTTGGCATCTTTCCGTATGAAATGCCTATTGATGTTGGAAGGCTGAAGCATTTCCTTGCAACTGGCGAGCATAGTGACTTAAACATATATATTCAAGGATATGGACTTGTTACTCGCTCTCACAAACTCATCCTTAGCTTATGGAGTGAACCATTTGCAAAGGTAGGTCTTTAACATTATCTTCCTTTTACTGTTATTTAGACTAGCTAATTTTTTTGCTCTGACAGATTGTTTATCTATTACATATTAAAGCTTAGATATGGTAAGTTAAAATTAACTGTTTTTCACATTTTAAATCTGTATGAACTAGCAAGCTAGCCCAGCTGCACAAGAAATTGAATTATCCTTTAAAAAACTAATTTCAATTACACGAGAATGAAATTAAATGAGTGTTCAAGACAAAAGAAGAATCATCAAATTCTGTTAAGGCAGGGCCTAGCAAGCTTCTGGGTTAGGGTTGATACTGGGAAAAAAGTTCAGAAATGCCAGTTTTTGTTCATTTACTTGTCTTGCCTAACATTAATCTGTTGTCTGATGGTTGTTGAGAATACAGATGTTCACAAATGGGATGGTTGAAAGCAGCTCTTCGGACATATCATTTAGTGATGTACATGTAGAAGCATTTATAGTTATGCTTCAGTATATGTACAGTGGAGAACTTATAATGGACATCACAGAAATGAGTTCCTTATTGGTTCCATTGCTTCTTCTAGCAGACCAATTTGGAATTTCTCTTCTTCAGCAAGAATGTTGCAAACGCACATTGGAGTCCCTCTCAGAGGTAAGGGATCTATTTATCCTTTTTGTTTTATCGGATAAGCCTTTTTTTTTTTTTGAAGGATGAAAGGATGGTTAACCAAGGGTGTTAGCCATCCAGATTTTTTTTCATGAATTATAGATTACAATAATGGAGAACATGCGTTCCTCGATGTTTCTAAATGACGCTAAAGAATATTTAACCATTCTCTTAGTAGACTTTTGGCATGTGCCCAAATGTTCTCTGCATAGCTTCTCGCATTTTGAACCTGATTCCTTTGTATCCATATCGCCCACAATATTGCAAATATGAGGGTTCTATCTCTTTGAGATCTCTATGTGATTAAGTTAGGCCCTGTTCCACCGTTTCTAAAAGAAATCCAGAAGGTGTCCTCGTTGGATGTGTTGATCCAGTCAATATGGGCTATGTTCCAAACTTCTTTGGGGATATCACAGTTGAAGAAAAGATGATTAGTGTCCATCATCCCTTTGACACGTGCTGCATAAAGTTGATACACCATGGAGTCATTTTGCACGGTATACCTTCGTGAGGATTCTCTTCCTTCTGAGGAGCCAGATGAAAATCTTTATTTTCAGGTGTATTTTGATTTTCCAGATGATGCGATAGACAAATAAGAAAGAGTCATTGTCCGTGTCCGTCTGGGNGATAGACAGATAAGATAGAGTCATTGTCCGTCTGGGCAGGAGTGCGGAGAAGCTCGTAGGCAAGCTTGACGCTGAAGTTACCACGCCTCCAAGACCAGCCATCTTCACGGGAGTTGTTAATGTTGTAGGTACCAATCAGGTTCAGCATACTTATCAAATCATTAAGCCGTGAGTCAGAGAGAGGAGATGTGAAGAGTGGAGTCCAACATCCCTGTCCAGATCTAGAAGGGTCTGTCCAGACATCAGCCAAGGTAGCATTCTTCATCTGTGCGATCGCAAATAGTCGAGGATACAACATGGATAATTGGCTTGTAGGTTGCCAGTTGTTGTGCCAGAAAGAGAAGTTTTTACCGGATCCAATGATTGGTGTGAAGAAGGTCCGCAATCTTGGATGATAGCAGCAATATTTTTCCAGAATGGTGAGATGTCTCGATGGATATGGAATCTTGATTCCCAAGAGAGTTGTGTGCCATAGAAATTTTTGAAAACCTGTGAGAAGAGGTTCATATTAGGATTCAAGAGACTGTATCCCCATGAGAAGGGCCTCATTTAGATTTTGCAGGACCAGTATACCCAAACTGCCTTCACTTTTGGGTCGACAAACTTCTTGCCAGGATAGATGAACAACTTTTACTGTCGGGCCAGTTCCATGCCAGAAGAAGCCTCTTCTTATGACATCCATTTTCGATTCAATGTTTGGAGGCAATCTAAGTTTTGACATGTAGTAAATAGGCAGTGCTGTCAGGACAACGTTTAGTAATATCAATCTACCCCCTCGAGATAACATTCTCGCTTTCTAGCCTGTCAATTTTTGCTCCATCTTGTAGATGACTTTCAACCAATCTTTAGATTTCACCTGCTTATCAGCCCAAATATGACATTGGGAGGGAGAGAGAGGAGTTCGCAGCTCCTTCAAGCAGTCGGTCATCTCGTCAGAGTCCAAGCCAAAAGGGATGAAAGTTGATTTTGAGTGGTTTACCGATAACCCTGAGAAGTCCTCAAAAAGATCTACCAGGATTGATATTTTTTGGGCCGCTAACGCAGATCCTTCTATAGAAAAATGGTGTTGTCAGCATATTGCAAAATAGGTAGCAGAGTCAATTGATCTCTTGGGGAGGTGAAGCCTGAAATGAGACCAACATCACAAAGCTTGAAAGCGGATATGGGCATCAACTGCAATGACGAATAGAAGAGGAGCAAGAGGACATCCTTGTCTGACCCCACGTTGGGGTTGGATCCAATCAGCTGTCAGCAGCCCATTGATCAAGACCGAAAATGATGCTGTAGTTATACATCTCTTCATCCATGATATCCAAAGTTCCGGGAAACTGCGCTTGATCAACGATTTCCAAAGAAATCTCCAGTCAATGGTGTCAAAGGCCTTGGCGAAGTCCACTTTCCAAAGGAATCCCTTTTTCTTTTTTCTTCTCCAATATGAGATCATTTCTGAGGCGATGATGTACCTGTCCATAATAGATCTCCCACGAATGAAGGCAGATTGCACTGGAGATATAAGGCTGTCAACCCCACCGCACAGTCTATTAGCCAGCACCTTGGAGATGAGTAAGTAGATGGAGTTCAAGAGAGTGATGGGGTGGAAGTTTTTGAATTGTTCTGGGGAAGAGATCTTCGGTATAAGGCAGATGAGGAAGCGGTTTATCTTCTCTAAACCACTGTTGCCCTGTGAGAATTCTCCGAATATCCTCATTATGTCTTCTTTAAGTATCGACCAAAATTCTCAAAAAGAGAAGACGGGGAAGCCATCGGGACCTGGAGAGCCTTCGCCTTTTAATTCTTTCAAAGCAGCCGAGACCTCTTCCTCGGAGAATGGGATGATCAAAGAGTTCTGCTGCTCATCTGTGAGAGATCTGACCCCCTCACCATGCCAATTCCAGGAGCCACGGCAACCTCTACGGGTGGCAGTTTCGAAATAGTCAGCTGCAGCCCTCCCAATCTGCTCTCTGCCTCTAAACTCTTCATTTTCAAGCTTGATATGATCAATTCTATTTGTTCTCCGTCGTCCGCTAGCATAAAGATGAAAGAATTTCTTGTTCGCGTCACCTTCTTTTAGCCATAATTGTCTAGATCTTTGTCTCCATCGCAACTCCAGCTTAAGGTCCTCAAGCCTTACTATCTCTTGATGTTTCGCCCTTTCCACAAGCTCCTAACTGAGAAGGTCTTGTCGTCCTCCAGTCGGTCAAAAGATGAAATTGCAGCAAGAGCCTCTGTTCTTTTTTTTTTTCAAGTTCTCATTGAAGGTTTTACGGTAGGATCGAAGAAACTCTCGGAGCAGGTGTAGCTGATTAGCCAGGGTTCTGGTCGCAGACAAGAAAGCACCGGATAACTGTGCCACTTTTCAGCAATTAGATCCTTGAACCCCTGCTCCAGTAGCCAGGATTTCTCGAACTTAAAATATCTACCACATCGAAGATCCTCATTTGATCGTCATAATATGGGGGTGTGGTCAGAAAAAAGACGACCAAGGGCTACTGTGTCGGCCAGTTGGAACCTATCAGTCATCTTTGTGGAGTAGAGGAAGCGGTCTAACTTAGACTTAGCACTCGGAGCTGCTGAGCTGCACCAAGTGTATCTACAGTTATTGGTCGGGATGTCAATCAGGTCCCAACTGTTGATGAAGTCCTTGAAATCAATCGATCTGATGAATAATAGGTTTCTTTCAAGTTTTAAATGGTCACTCCATATGACGTGAAATAGAGAAGGTGAGCGCGTAAAAGACATGCACTTTTACCTTTTTTTGTGACAAAAAAGTAAATAGAGAGTTTCATCTATTGTGAAGAAAGCTTGATGTTCAAGGTCCTATTTGATATGTCAGTTTAATGTACAACACTTGAGTCATGGTGTTTTACTTTCGGTTGGATGAGTCTCGGTGCTTTTGGCTATTAGGATAGGAGAATGTGAAACAGCTTATATCTTGTCTAGAAAATGGCTCTATGTATATACAATTAAATTTAAGGGAAACTGTTGAGTAAAAATAATAGCGGTTGATGTTTGTGCTTAAAAGCTCTTTAAGATGCAAAGTGAAACTTCTCACCTTACAGCATCATATGTGATTTCATAATTTGTATTTATCAGCATTGGAGTCGAACTTCTCTAAGAAAAAGAAAAAGACATTAGAGAAGGACAACACCAGAAATCCTCGAAGAGTTACAGTATAATGTGCCCTTTAGAGAACCATATTTCAGATGCACCAAGTAAACACTCTTTTGAGATTTACTTAATCACTTTTCCACTAAAAGAATTACTTTTCTTTTATAGCAATCCACCTTTATCTTTTGTCTCACACTTATATAAAAATTACACGGTTTGGCTGTAATGGCCAGAGATTGGACCATTCTACTAGCTGCCTCTATGAGGACCACATGATATTGATGCATTCCATGAGCAAGTATATTCAGGGTCATGTTCGGCTACTGGAAGTTCAACAACCAAGAGTTATTTCTGTTTTCATATTTCCTGGACGAGGCCTTAAGAAGATTTTCGTGAAGTTGATAGCTGCTTCTGTTGAGACTAACTGCTGAAATTTTGTTGCAGGATTCAGCTTGTTCTGTTTTATGGGCAGTTTCATCAATCCAGTCATATAAGGTGCTTGAGGAAGCATGTAAGAGTAACTTTGCAATGCATTTTGATTACTGTACGACTGCCAGTACTGAGTTTGTGCTGCTAGATGAAGCAACCTTTAAAGGAATTCTTCAGGCAAGTTTCTTGGTGTATTTAAATTAATTTCTTATTTTAAATTTCTTGATTAAATAACTTAGATCATATATTTCTTTTTGAAAGGGAATAACTTAGATCATATGCACAAGGAGAATGTGTTGACACCAGTTTCCTTAATGCTGTTATCTTTAAGATATAATAAATGTTTATTGAGAATGAAGATATAATGAATGTTAGCGCCTGTTGATAGCTCATCTGTTGGTTGCTGTTAACATGTTATTTTTGAACGTCTGAAACAAATGTCATTTTTTTTGTTATAATCTGATCTGGCCTAGTTTACTTTTCTTCTTATAAGCAGCGGCTAATTGTGCTGCATGAAGGATATGGCCCTTTAAATTACAAGTCACTAGTTAGGATTCCTGGAAAGCACAACATATCGTAATAGTTTTCAGGTATATTTATTGATAAATCAACAACTTGTGCACTTAGTATATGATGCTTCTTTTTTTTTTTGAAGGGTGAAAGGATGGCTAACCAAGAGTGTTAACCATCCGGATTATCTTTCATTAATGGTTCCAAGGAGTACAGAAATTATAGATTACAATAATGGATAACATGTGTTCCTCGATGTTTCTAAGTGACGTTAAAACATATTTAACCATTCTCCTAGTAGACTTCTTGCATGTGCACAGATGTTCTCCGCAAAGCTTCTCACGTTCTGGAAAATCACCTGATTTCTTTGCATCCATATCACCCACTATATTGCAAATATAAGGGTTTTATCTCTTTGTGATCTACATGTAATAAAGTTGGGCTTTGTTCCGCCATTTCTAAAAGAAATCCAGAAGGTATCCTCATTGGATATGTTAATCCAGTCGATATGGGTTATGTTCCAAACTTCTTTGGAGATCTCACAGTTGAAGAAAAGATGGTTGGTGTCTTCCACATCCCTTTGACATGTGCTGCATAAAGTTGATTGACCAGGGAGCCATTTAGCACGGTATATCTTCGTGAGGATTCTCTTCCTTCTGAGGAGCCAGATGAAGATCTTTATCTTCAGGGGCATTTTGGTTTTCCAGTTGATGCGATAGACGGATAGGAAAGAGTCATTGTCTATCTGGGTGGGATACGGAGAAGCTCGTAGGCAAGCTTAACGCTGAAGCTACAAAGCCTCTAAGACCAGCCATCTTCGCGGGAGTTGTTAAGGTTGTTGGTACCAATTAGGTTCAGCATACTTATCAAATCATTTAGCCGTGAATCTGAGAGAGGAGATGTGAATAGTGGAGTCCAACACCCCAGTCCATACATCAGCCAAAGTAGCATTCTTCGTTTGTGCAATCGCAAATAGTCGAGGATACAACATGGATAGTTGGCCTGCGGGTTGCCAGTTGTTGTGCCAGAATGAGAAGTTTTCACCGGATCCAATGACCGGTGTGAAGAAGGTTCGCAATCTTGGCATGATAGTAGCAATACTTTTCCAGAATGGTGAGATGTCTCGATGAATACGGCATCTTGATTCCCAGGAGAACTGTACGCCATAGAGATTTTAGAAAACCTGTGAGAAGAGGTTCATACTAGGATTCAAGAGGCGGTATTCCCATTTTCTGAGAAGCTCATCATTTAGATTTCGCAGGACCAATATACCCAAACCACCTTCACTTTTGGGCCGACAAACTTCTTGCCAAGATGTTAGATGATCAGCTTTTGTTGTCGGGCCAGTTCCATGCCAGAAGAAGCCTCTTCTTAAGACTCAATTCAGTTTTCCGAGGATCCTAAGTGTTGACATGTAATAAATGGGCAACACTGTCAGGACAGAGTTTACTAATACTAGCCTATCCCCCCAACCCCCCGAGATAACATTCTCGCCTTTCGGCCTCCCAATTTTTGTTCCATCTTATAGGTGACTTTCAGACAATCTTTAGATGTCACCTTTTTGTCAGAAAGGTGTAGTCCAAAATATGAGATCGGGAGGGAGCCGAGAGGAGTTTGCAGCTCCTCCAAGCAATCAGTGATCTCGTCAGATTCCAAGGCAGAAGGGATGAAAATTGATTTTGAGTGGTTTACAGATAACCCTGAGAAGTCCTAAAAAATATCTATTAGAATTGCTATTTTTTGGGTTGTGGAAACAGAACTCTCTTCAAAGAAAGTGGTATTGTCAGCCTATTGCAAAATAGGTAGCAGAAGCGGTTGATCCCTTGGGGAGGTGAAGCCTGTAATGAGACCAGCATCACAAAGCTTGAAGGCAGATATTGCCAGGGCATCAACTGCAATGACGAATAGAAGGGGAGCTGGAGGACATCCTTGTCTGACACTGCGTTGTGGTTGGATCCAATCATCCGCTGGCAGTTCATTGATCAAGATTGAAAAGGATGCCATAGTGATACATCTCTTCACCCATGATATCCAAAATTTGGGGAAGCCACACTTGATCAAAGATTTCCAAAGAAATCTCTGGTCAATGGTGTCAAAAGCCTTGGCAAAGTCCAGTTTCCAGAGGAATCCCTTTTTCTTTTTCCTTCTCCAATATGAGATCACCTCTGAGGCGATGACATACCTGTCCTTAATAGATCTCTCGCGGATGAAGGCAGATTTCACTAACGATATAAGGCCGTCGACGACAACACGCAAACAATTAGCCGACACCTTGTAGATGAGTAAGTAGATGGAGTTTGAGAGAGCGATGGGGGGGAAGTCTTTGAATTCTTCAGGAGAAGAGATCTTCGATATGAGCTCAGATGAGGAAGCGATTGATCTTCTCTAAACCGTTGTTTCCTTGCGAGAATTCTCTGAAGATCCTCATTATGTCTTTTTTAAGTATTGGCCGAAATTCTCTAAAAAAGAAGACGGGGAAGCCATCGGGGCCTGGAGAGTCCTCGCCCTTTAATCTTTCAAAGTAGCCCATACTTCTTCCTCGGAGAACCGGCTGATCAAAGAGGTCTGCTCATCCGTGAGAGATTTGACCCCGTCGCCATGCTAGTGGCAGGAGCCATGATGCGACAAATATGTGCACACTAATAGCAAGTATATTAACTACGCATGTAATAAAGTGATGAGGAGTGTCGATCCCATGGGGACTTAGAAGTCGCAACTTAGACCTAGTCAAAACTTAACGGGTAATAAAATAATAATATGAGTTCATCTCAAAGAAATAGGAAGATACAAACGGAGATTTAGATCTTCATAGGTGTCTTTCGATTTCCCGTGCGAGATCGGACAACGTTCCGCTTCTTCTCGGTGACAGAACTCGTTCAAAGCCTTCGTGATGCCCTCTCCAAGAACCCCTATGGTGTATTTATAATGTTTGAGATGAAGTCATTAGGGTTTGGAGGGAGTACGTAACATATTGTGTGTGGCAATGCATTTAACGACCCGTAAGTATGGTGTCGCGACCGATGAATCGGGGGAAGGTCGCCACCGTCACGGTCGTGACGTCGAGTTAACGCTTGTGAAATTGATTGCTCGATACATGACCGTGAGAATTTTTTGTAGCGATCGTGAAGTTGTCCTTCACACCCGTGACATTGCTTGGTCGAATAAGGGGGCTTCTGTAGCGCTCGTGAAGTTGACGATGATAGTCATGACGCTCTATAGCCGCCGTGAGGAACTCCTTCGCAGCTGTGAGATTGATGTTTTGCCGAAATTAAGCCGAAATGATCTTCTTTTCTACTTGTAACACGAGAAAACCCAAATTTCAGTAGATCACCGACTCTTTATGCAATTAAATGCTAAATGAACATGAAACATACATAGAAATGCGTAAACTGACATGAAATGCATGACACTTTTTGCATGGATCAAGCCACAACGACCTCTTAGGTGGTGATTCTGAAGTAGTCAGCTGCAGCTCCCCCAATCTGTTCTCTGCCTCTAATGTCTTCATTTTCAAGCTTGATATGATCAATTCTGTTTGTTCTCCGACGTCCATTAGCATAAGAATGAAAGAATTTCATGTGCACGCCCTCTTTTAGCCATAATTGTCTAGATCTTTGTCTCCATCTCGACTCCAGCTTAAGGTCCTCCTTCTTGATGTTTCACCCTTTCTGCAAGTTCCTGGTCTGAAAGGGCCCTGTCGTCCTCCAATCAGTCAAAAGATGAGATTGCAGCAAGAGCCTCTATCGTTTTCTTTTCCAAGTTCTCTTTGAAGATTTTACGGTAGGATTGAAGAAAGTCACGGAGCAGGTGTAGCCTATTTGCCAGGGTTTTGGTCGCAGAAGAAAGCACTGGATAACTGCGCCGCTGTTCAGCAATTAGATCTTGAATCCCGGGTTCGAATGGCCAGAATTTCTCGAATTTGAAATTGGTGCCGCATCGAAATTCCTCATTTTATTGCCATAAGATGGGGGTGCTGCTGAACTGCGCCAAGTATATCTACAGTTATTGGCCAAGATATCAGGTCCCAGCTGTTGATCAAGTCCTTGAAGTCAATCGAACAGTTCCTTTGGCCGCCACGTCCGTCGGGTCTGTCATCATCGTTTAAGGTACGTTGAAATTGCCTCCGAGTGTCCAAGGTATATCTGGATTGCCATAAGATGGGGGTGCTGCTGAACTGCGCCAAGTGTATCTACAGTTATTGACCAAGATATCAATAAGGTCCCAGCTGTTGATCAAGTCCTTGAAGTCAATCAAAGAGTTCCTTTGGCCGCCGTATCCGTCTGGTATGTCATCATCGTTTAAGGTGACATTGAAATCGCCTCCGAGTGTCTTGGGTATATCTGGATGCTGCTTCAAAATATCGGCTAATTTTGTCCAGAAACCATTGTGATCAGTGTTTGAGTTGGGGTCATACACAGGTGATAAAAATGCAAAAGCTGTCATTTTTCTGATTCAGCAAAGCTGAAATACAGAAGTGGCCCGAGAAGGAGTTTACAAGATCAAGCAGGTCGTCCTTCCATCCGATAGCCAGTCCTCCAGATCATCCAATTGAACCAAGCGTTACATATTGATTTGGTCTAGAGCCCCCGATTTGCCTCCATTGTTGGTCAGAGATGCATTCTAATTTGGTTTCCTGCAATAACACCACATCAGCCTGCAATTCAATCAAATATTGTCCCAAAATGTTTTGTCCTGGCGCATCCCCCAGCCCTAATATTCCAGCTTAGAAACTTCATTTGGAGAAGAGGAAGATCCCGAACTCCTTGCTCGTGTGATCATGCCCTGCCTTTTCCTCATGCTTGCATAACCATGCCATGCCCTGCCTCTTCTGCAGGATCAACAACAGAGCTATCCATTCCTGCCAGACCGCCATTTCCCAAGGTATGTTGGCGTTTAGTAGAATCATGTATATATGGTCTTTTATAGAGCAGTCCCTGTGGGTTGGGCAGAAGGGCACAGTCCGAATATCATCGCGTGCTTCATTGTTTTTTTTTTTCACTCTTATGCCATCCTGCAGGGTCGCAGCTTCTAGGGTGAAGCCATTTCCTGTTCTTTTGCTACAGCAGAGTCATTTTGATCGGTATCTAAGGGGCCCACTAGAGGCTTGAGTATATGCTTTTTGAAGTCTTATGGATGGACCTCAGTCTTCCATGTTTCCCGCATGGCGTCTTCGTCGGAGGCCAGCTTATTGTTAGCGTGGGGGTCTACAGCAGAGGTTCCTTGGGTGTCAGTCTCATTAGACGTCCCCTGGGCTTCCTCATCGTTTTCATTATTCTCTATATCTTCGCTTTTTGGATCCGTAGATTTGTCTGTGTTACTATTAGGTGCTAATTTTATTAAAGTACTTGCATAGGGTTCTTGTTTCAGTATAATCTTATATAATGGTCTAGTACTATTTTACATGGAGTACATTTACTCCACTAGTCTAATGTCGACAGTGTACTGTGGCAATTATTGTAGAGATAAGAAGCTTATGTCATGGGCTTATCTATTTATTCATCATCATAAATATTTTGATGACTTGTGGAACATTCAGTTTTTATTTCTCATTGAACTAGTTTGTGCTATTTGTTTTTTTTTTCTGAGGGAGAGTTTGTGCTATTTTTCCCCTTGAAAAAAATGTACTACTTGATGCAAGCTTCTAATTACATCAGTCATGGGTTTTGCAGCATTCTGATATGACTGTAACATCAGAAGAAAAAGTCTTGGATGCAATTTTACTATGGTGCATGCAAGCATCTGATGTATGCGGTTGGCCTGCAGTAGATGATATCTTCAGTTTCTCTACACCAGAACAAGTTTTTGGTGAAAGACTAAATTCAATTCAGTTGATGCTTCCTTTTGTGCGGTTCCCTTTGATGCCATTGGCATTGCTCCAGAAGGTATGGGTTCAGGAGTTTTGTGCCCAAAGTCAATTCATCTCTTGAAGAACAATGTTCTTTAACTTTTATTTGTACATGCGCATCATGTGATGCAGCTGGAGAAGAGCAAGCTTAGCAGCAAAATTCCTTTATTCAAACAACTGGTGAGCTTTTTATATGGATATCTTATGGAATTATTTTTCTTCGACATTTTTGTCCATCATCTTCCTGTGATGGTGTAGGTGAAGGAAGCCCTTCAATATTCTGACCCAGGAGTGAGGATGCCACGAAATGACCAGAAGTGAGTGTTCCTAAATTCAGTAGTCTGTGTTGGCGCTTAAAATTTAGTTAGTATGTGAAAAGTGCATGCAAAGTTAACAACCATTAGATTTAATCAAGTTACTTCTTTTTGATGATATGATTTAAATCCAAAGGTTATATGGTGCTTGATATATTCACAAATGCGAATCACCTTCTGCTTCACATGTAAGTTTTTCTAAAGAAGTGAACTCTTTATACTAAATGCACAACTACTTTCACTCTTTCAGTATGAGGTTCCAGCATAGAAGGTCAAGCTATAAAGAGCTTCAGTATATATGTGATGGCGATAAAAATGGAGTTGTATACTTTGCGGGGACATCATATGGGGAACATCAGTGGGTAAATCCTGTTTTAGCTAAGGTGACCTTAGTCGACCTCTAGATTATGTGATGTGCATCATAGTTTCTTATTTGCCAATGAACATCATGGTTCCCTATTTGCCAATGTTTATTCATTCTTTTGTTTTATCACAGAAAATTACAGTGACAGCCAGCAGTCCCTGTTCTAGGTACACAGATCCAAAGGCATTGGTATCAAGGGCCTATCAGGTATAAAGATGTTATCATTTAAAAAATTATTTTGAGTCAATCATGCACTCCTGGTGGAGCTTACTTCTGTGATATTAGGCTACCTCCTTTGCCGGACCAAGGATCGAAGATGGACAAAGTTCTACGTGGTGGATGATTGATGTCGGAAAAGATCATCAGGTTATCACGTCATACCTTTACACTTGTAGTTATGGTCTTTTTATTGTACCTCTTACAGTGTTTAATCAGAAAAGCTCAACATATCACTGGCTGTACATTCTGTATTTTCTCATATTTTTCACAATTGATTAAGCTAACAAGTGTACAAGAACTTGGAGCCTGTGAGGCACAAGTACTTTTCATTTATTAAATAAAACTTGCTTATCTTTTACAGGATCTTGTTCATATCATAAATTGCATTAGCATTTATAAAAGAAAAGACAGTAGTGTTTATTGGAGAAAATAAATTACATTAGCATTTATCAGAAGAAAATTGCATTAGCACGCTATATCAACTCCATGGTTTTTTATTTAGTTTTCCATCTTGGACTAACTGCATTGTTGATTAGTTAGCTTCTCTCACCAAACTTGTCAACTAATTTTACAGTTAATGTGCAACTATTACACTTTGAGACAGGATGGTTCCTCTACATACATGAGGTCATGGGTTTTTCAGGTACATTTATTGAATATAAGTCCAAATACCCATGAAATCACTGTAATGCAACTGCCCTCTTTTCACCCATGAAATCACTGTAGTTAATCCATCTTGACATTGTTTCTCAGGGTTCGACAGATGGGGAAAACTGGACCGACTTAAGAGTCCACAACAATGATCAAACTATTTGCAGACCTGGTCAATTCGCTTCATGGCCGATCACGGGTCCCACTGCACTGCTTCCTTTTAGGTTCTTTAGAGTCCTTCTGAAGGGTCCTGCGTCAGGATATTCGAACACATGGAACCTTTGCATTTGTTTCATCGAGCTTTATGGTTATTTCCGTTGATAAATTCATGTCCTGCAGGAGGTTTGTTGTGAATAAGGTGTGCGTTTGGGTTGCCTGCTCAAATTTTGTCTTCTTTGACTAATTGATCCGTCGAAGCTCATTATCACAGAACTTCCGTCCTAGAACTTTTGTATTAAACTTTTATTCCATATAATCCATGTTCAAAGCGGAAATAAAACCAGGGTTCACATGTCGAAGCTTAGTAACAGTATTGAGTCGGCTCTGTGCTTTCTGCAATTTACTTTTTCCATTTCAGTTCTTCATGTTTACTTTACTGGATTTCAGCTGTATGAGCTACGAAACTTTTATCTGTAATTATATGTTCATGTTCTTTTACCAAATATGGGACAAATAAACTTTTATCTTCTTTCTATGTATGTGTTGAATGATGATTATGCTAGAAAAAAAATCAGATGTGGTACACAACGAGAGCTGAATGATTTATATCGTAAGAAAAAAAATGTTGCATGATCTTATAACAAAAGATACTGTAGTATTCTGTAGGAGAGAACAAAACAACAACTTCTGTAGGAACAAACAAATGAACGCATTGAAGTAAATATTTGAAGTAAATTCCAATTATTTGTTGCGACTTTTTAACAACCTGTGATTTTTGAAACGACAGTTGAACAAACAAAACTTTTTGTTTGGACACTTTTTTTTTTGTGACAAACACAACTCAAAAGTAAAATGAACAAAAGTTATTATTAGTCCCAGTGAAACAACCGTTGCACAAACACAACTTACTAAGCTGGTTGGTAAATGAACAAAAGACCGACGACTCAGCAACATCTGTTGCAAAAGAAAGAAAGGCAGCGCAACTTGTGTTGCATCAATCATCATCCCCCCATAGTTTATGTACGTTTGATAAAAGTTAGATTCATGTTTAAAAAGCAACTGCTGAGATGCACTGTGCGCCTACTACGCTTGTATCTGGACCTCTGCATCCAAAAGAAACAGTGCTGGTTCAGATTTTGCGGCACATCCAAATTTAGATGTACTATACTTCCTGAGCACTGCGGTGAGCTTCCCTTGTCCTGCCTTCTGATGAAACTCCACCATCATTCTTGAGCACTCCCTGCAAAGATTTCGAACATTGTTAATAAATAGTGTCACTGTGCATCATTCAGGAACAATGACTTTGAAGGCATGAACAGACAAAAGCTGGTTCTCTGAATATCGCGAATGCAGCTCGCTGGATGTACTCCATTGCTTGAATCCCTTGAGCGTGCACTGGGCAGTATAGACGGCAGCAGCAGCCAAGAAGGATGGCTGAAACTTGAGCATTCGGTAGTCCACAAGGCAAAGCTCCATGAGGAAAAAGGACAGCAGTTCTAGCTGTGAATAAAATGATGGATTGTGAATAAAATGCTCACTTCGTTTTTTCGCCATTGCATATGTAACCACTATACATCTTACCTTCTTGTCATATTCAGCTGCCTTAAGAAACCTCCTCATAAAAACATAAGCAGTTGGAACTGAGAAGTTGAACTGCAATGTCTTCACTATCAACCTCTCCTGGAAAAGAGATTTAAAGTTGTGATCAACACTATCTAACATGATAGATGCAATGTCGATCAGAAATGATAATAAACATTTTTGTTTCAAAATTTAATCGTTTCATTTGTGATCAACACACTTTAACATGATAGATATAGATAGTGTCCACCCTACAGTTCATCATAGTGCAGATGAAGTGTAAATAGCTTTTTTCAGAACAACAAACGACAATATGTTACCATTTCAAGAACTTCTGCCCTTGTATATGCACGATCTGATATTAGAATAAGATCGTCCACAACAGGCACTGACACCTCCTCGTATTTGCATGCAAGAAACATGGCTGTCACCCCTACCAACTGAAGTTTCTTCCTCACCACGCTCTGACGAGCTAAGAATCTGTCTATGATGTTCACTGTGAGGAACAGTGTCTGATCCATAAGTTCAAATTTGTAATGCACCTGCAATTATAAATTCACAGCTGGTTATACCACTTCCAGACGCTTAGAGAAGCAAATGGTTATTGGGTGATGATAGTAGCATTCTCACCTCTATCAACCAATCAATCAGAATTGCTCGCATCTTTTCGTTGATGTCTGACTGCATGGACATGTAATCAGGGGATACGCAGCCTACATCCTGCATGTTCATACGCCTCTGTAATCAGCAATGTTGTTGCGTACAATTTATCTTACAGAATCCTATCAAACTTCAATTCCAAAGACAACAAGGAAACAAAGATGAAAAATGCCTTTGGGGAATTTCTAGTGCTGAACCAAAAGATCCTACTGCAATCTTAAGCAACATTTTAAAATCGAGCCGAATTGGATCCAGCAATACAAAAAGGAATTATAGGTTGGACAAAATTAGGCCACAATTTTGAGGAATGGTATCAAATTGTAATCTTTTCAGTTGATTAGATTAGCTGAACCAGTAAATAATTTGATAAATATACCAGTTGAAACATATGATATCATCAATATCTAGACTAAGGAATGAGGAGCCACACCTCTGTCTGCCTATAGAAGTCATAAATGTTTTCAACATAATCGACCACTGCCAGTGGATCTTTAGCATCGCAGCTGTCGATGTCTGGGAGGTGCTGCTCCTCAATATCTTCCATTTCCACCTCCTTAAGTTCGCAGTTAATCTATAGATATGCACAGATCCGAATCAGATAATGCAATATTCAAGAATGAAAGAAATGCTCAAGAATTGTACCATATCTTCTATCTCTTCTATCATTGGCAGTGGCAAATCATCCTCATCAATGAGGATAGGATCTGAGATTTGGCCAGAGGCCAAAGTTTTCTGCTGCCTCTCACATCCAATGGCTCCATGTCTTGCACCCGATCCCTGTATGATCTGAAGAGCATAGGACCGACCATATGAACACATATCCAAATTCCGGTACTTGACAAACTGCTGCATTTCAAATGCTTATTAGCTGTTACCTGCTGAGAAGGTTGTGGCTGGTTTTCCAAGGAAGCAGCAAAACTCCTGTTGGTGGAGATACATCAAGAGACAGAAATAGTACTAAAATTGGGAGCACAATAGACTGAGAAGTAAGAAAGCCAAGAACTTGCGAGCAAAATTTGCACAACCTCGTCATGGGTCGGTGGGCGGCCACCCTTTTCGTGTTCTTATCCTCCATCTCACTCTTCCTGAACAAAACAGATATCAGATCTCCCAATCTGACAAACATGCAGAAGAGGAAGAGAGGACACAAAATCTTGATGATTTACCTTGTCAGATCCCGTTTACTCGCCGCACAGCGGTGGAGCAGACCGGCGCCATCGACAATGTTATTCCTGATATCCCTTAGCGCCCGGCGCTGGCCGCCGTCCATTCCGAATTTCACATCCTCCATCGGGAAACCTTGTCAGATGAAAAAGAAAGAATCCAGAATTCAGCAAAACTGTGAATGAACTGAAGGAAAAAGAAGGAAAGAAAAACTCAAATCACAAATCATCAAGCACTAGGAACAGACCCGCGGGCTTCATCACAACTCCGTAGTTCTCGTCTTCTCTCTGCATCATTGCGAGAAAGGCACCGCCCACCAGGAACAACGATCAGGAACCAAGAAGAGACCCTGGAGTCGATCAGAAGCCTTGTTCTCGGATCAGAGAACCCAAACTAAGAGACGTGAGGGTTTGCCCGAGAACACCATTGGAGGAGAGCGTGGCGAGCTAATGAATTTAAAAAGGGAAGTGGAAAGGAAGAAGAAAAAAAAATGGGAAATTTGGGGCGTGTGCAGAGAGAGAGAGAGAGAGGGAGAGAGAGAGAGAGAGAGAGA
>LTAE01001576.1:0-24855 GCA_001647135.1 Pontederia paniculata | reverse complement strand
GGGGGGGGGGGGTTAATATAGACGGATTGAGGTTCATGGAACCTACCGATTGATTGATATTGATGGATCACATATCCAATATTGTATGGGGATGACTTCATATGAGGACGGCTATATGAGGCTGATTGAGGAAATCACAAAGGAGACTTCTGGTCATCAAATGTCAACAAATAAGATAAATCTAGCATGGACACATATTGTTATTGATAGTGAACATTAGGATGTCTAATGTATTGAGTGTTCATGTTAGTCATTATTATTGATATCGAAATTATTAAAGTATCAAGATATAACGACTTAATCATTATTGTCCATTGATACATTGATATCATGTTTATATTGACTATATGACATATTGTTATCATTATTGTTTATTATTTTACATATTGAGCGAAAGCTCATGGGTTTTGCCCCTACATTGGATCCTGCAGGCTGACAAGCTTAGGTATGGATGGTGACGCTACTCTGACATCAAGGTTGCACATGGCAAGTCAAGTGTCTTGTGCGGCCAATTAGTAGGTCTTTCCTTATTTTCTGCATCTCGAGTCTTTGTATCGAGCTATGAGCTCATGACTATGGTTAGCCTTTTGGCAAATGTTGTAACTTAACATGTTTAAGTTGACATAATGTACTTTCATGACCATATATCGAGTTATGACTTCATTTCTGCTGATGCTATTGGTTGTGATTTATCATTTTCCGCTGCTATTGTTTATCATATTCTTGTACCGCCTCGGGAGCAGTCTCGACACGTGGCGGATATCGATTCGACCACGTGTGGGGCACGCTCGCGGGGCATTATAGAACTTTAGGTATCATAGCCTAACGTTGTCTAATGTTGCATAACTTTGGCTTTAGTATTGAGTTAATGGGTCAATTGTCCTAAAAGTCAAAGTTCATGTGCAATCGGCAAGAGCATCCACCAAGTATTGTTATCGATTGGTAAGCACATAATTGTGAATTGAATTGTTAATCGTTTGACAATGGATTGATGATTTATTTCAGAATATGGCACATCGTGGTGATCGTCATGATCATGTTGACGAGGAGCGTCTCACTTTCATGACCACCATGCAAAGGATGACAAGGGCCATTGAAAGGAGCACTAGCCGAACCAGAAGTTCGAGCTGCTCAAATTCATATGAAAGGTTCATGAAGACAAACCCGCCAACATTCACTGGCGATAGAGATCCGAATAGGGCAACTTCATGGCTAGTGATAATTGAGGAGAACTGGAAGTGAGTGGCTGTCCAGAAAGGCGTATGATGACTTATTCTACCTATCAACTAATTGGATATGCAAAGGATTGGTGGAAGTCCGTGGAAAGAACCAAATTTTTTGACGAAGACATGATCAATTGGAGAAGGTTCAAGAAAGCTTTCGAGAAAGAATATTTCCCACAACATGTACAAGAGCAGAAGCAAATGGAGTTTCTGAATTTGCAACAGGGCATCATGCCACTTGAATAATATGTCAACAAGTACCTCAATGTGGAGAAGTACAACTCCTTGGGAAACTCTGAAAGAGCAAGGGCAAATAAATTTGTGGAAGGATTGAATCTTGGATTGCAAATGAGAGTAGTTTGTGGAGAGACTCCTACATTGACTAAGGCAATTGAAAGGGCAACTATTATTGATAGAAATTTCAAAAGTCAAAAGGATGACTACTAAGGAAAAGTACCACTAAAATATGAAGATAAAGGCAAAGGGAAATCGAACAAGAAGTGGTGGAGACCACCTAGAAAGGAAGAATCCTCAAAAGGGAAAACAAATACATGTGTGACTTGCAATATGATGCATTCTGGAGAGTGCTATGTCAAGATTGGAGCATGTCTCAATTGTGGGAAGCAAGGACACTTTGTGAGAGATTGTCCTACAAGGCGTGAAACACCAAGGGACAAGGGCAAAGGAAAGATGAATGAGGCTCCTCTGAAGATACCAGGGAGAGTCTACACTCTACAAGCTGAAGAAGCCCGTTGTTCCAATAAAGTGATACAAGGTACACTTCTAGTAGTAAATTATTATGCAAATGTATTGTTTGATTCGGGTGCTATGCACTCTTTCATTTAATATAATTTTGCTAGATTGTTAAAGGTCAAAATAGAAAGAATATATTGCGAATTAGAGATATTGACCCCAATTGGAGATGTATCAACTAGAAGGTACATTCCAACTATTAGTGTGTAAGTTGAGGGCGTCAACTTGCCTGATTTAGTAGTACTATCCATACTATACTATGACGTCATACTAGGTATGGATTGGTTATCCTATCATGACGCATTGGTGCAATGCTGAGAGAAGAAAGTCCTCATTTATACGGAGGAAGGACGCCAAATTATTATTCGAGGAGTGCCTTCATAAGAGCAAAGGATATTGATTTAAGCAATAAAGGAAAACAATATGCTGAAGAAGGGATGTAGATGGTTTCTTGCAAGTGTGTCTATGAATGACCCATAGCCCAAGGCATTGGGATGAATTGATGTAGTGCAAGAATTTCCAAACGTACTTCCTAAAGACTTACCTATACTGCCATCCAAAAGGAAAATTGAGTTTCATATTGATGTAGTACCAGGGACAACACCAATTACAAAGCCACCTTATCGCATGACGCCAGTAGAGATGAATGAATTGAAGACTCAATTGCAAGAGCTGCTGGATAAGGGATATATTTGACCTAGCGTATCGCCATATGGGGTGCGCCAATGTTGTTTGTCAAGAAGAAGGATGGATCACTTAGGTTGTGCATAGATTACATAATGCTCAACAAGGTGACAATAAAGAACAAGTACCCATTGCCACACATTGATGACCTGTTTGATCAATTGGTGATGACATCGATATTTTTAAAAATTGATTTGAGGAGTGGATACCATCAGTTAAGGATAGCTGAAAATGATATATCGAAAACTGCTTTTCGATCAAGGTATGACCATTATGAGATTTTGGTTATGCCTTATGGACTAACAAATGCTCCTGCAATGTTTGGACTTGATGAACAGGATTTTCAGACCTTATCTAGATCAATTTTTTTATCATGTTTGTGGACGATATATTGATCTACTCATCAAGCTCAGAGGAGCATAGGCGATATCTCTGGATTGTATTGCAGACTTTGAGAGAGCATCAAATTTATGCCAAGTTCTCAAAGTGTGAATTTTGGTTAGACCAAATTGTGTTTCTTGGTCATATAATCTCAGGTGAAGGGATTTTAGTTGACCCATCTAAAGTAGAAGCTATGGTGAATTGGGAGAGACCAAGTACAATGACTGAAATTAAGAGTTTTCTTGGTCTAGTTGGTTATTATTGAAGGTTTATCGAGAATTTCTCGAAGATTACAACACCTATGAAGAAGCTCACAAGGAAGGGTGAAAGATTTATTTGGACCCAAACATGTGAAGATAGTTTACAAGAATTGAAGAGAAGACTCACAACTACACCTGTGTTGACACTTCCATCCGAGAATGACAGATTTGTGATATATAGCGACGATGTGGCACATGATTAGGATGTGTATTGATGCAACATGGAAAGATTGTCGCTTATGCATCAAGACAATTGAAAAAACATGAAGTGAATTACCCAACCCATGACTTGGAGTTGGCGGTAGTGGTGTTTGCACTCAAGATATGAAGACATTACTTATGTGGTTAAGTATTTGAGGTGTACTCGGATCACAAAAGTTTGAAGTACATATTCTCACAAAGAGAGCTGAATATGAGACAAAGAAGATGGCTAGAATTTTTAAAGGATTATGACCTCACCATCTTATATCGTCCGGAAAAAGCCAATTCAGTGGTGGATGCATTGAGCAAAAAATGGAAAAGAAAAATGGCTTATGTTAGAGTCCGAGAATGGAATTTATTTGAGGATATTGTTTAGTGGAGGCCGAATTCTATTGGACATGGAGCAATGCTAATAGCACAATCTGGAGTTCAATTAGATCTTGTCCAAAGGATAATTCGAGCACAAAGGAATGATGTGGAGTATGACTATATGTTGTCATTGTACAACAAAGAACACATGGAATTCAAATATGGAAATATGGATCAATCAGATTTATGAATCAACTATGGGTTCCTAATGACAACGAGATAAGAAATGAAATTTTGGAAGAATGTCATAGAACTGAATTTGCTATCCACCTGGGAAGCACAAAAATGTATAAAGATCTACAAAGGAGTTTTTGGTGGAAAGAAATGAAGATAAATGTTGCTAAGTTTGTGTCAAAGTGCTTGATTTGTCAACAAGTAAAGATTGAACATCAAAGGCCACCCAGTTTACTTCAGCCATTATAGTTGCCGGAATGAAAATGGGAGCACATAACGATGGATTTTGTCTCAATCTTGCCGAAGATGTGACAATGACATGATGCTATATGGGTTATTGTTGATAGGTTGACAAAATCAGCACACTTCTTACCCATTAAGACCAAACAATCCATCGAGAGTTTGATGGAATTGTATGTGAAAGAAATTATCCATTTGCATGAGATTCTGATTTCTATAGTATCGGATAGTGATCCGAGGTTTACCGAAAATTTTTGGAGAGGATTTCAAGATGCATTCGGGACGAGGTTGAATTATAGCACGACTTTTCATCCTCAAAGTGATGGTCAAAGTGAAAGGATCATACAAACATTGGAAAATATGCTGACGACATGTGCAATAGATTGGCAAGGAACATGAGTTCACATTTGCCATGTATAGAATTTGCTTATAATAATAGCTACCATTTGAGTATCGGAATGACACCTTACGAGACATTGTATGGGCGGCCGTGCTGGATAGAAGTGGGAGAAGGAAGATTAATTAGGCCGGAAATCATGATGAAGTATGCTAAAAAAGTTGACAAGATTAAAGAAAGAGTGTGAGCTACCCAAAGTCGACAAAAAGACTATGCGGATAAGGGTAGAAACGAGCAAATCGATAAAGTTAGAGATAACATATTGTTGAAAACACCGCCAACCAAAGGAGTTATGCAATTTAGTCGAAAAGGAAAGCTAAGTCAAGGTACATTGAACCATTTGAGATATTGGAAAAAGTTGACCGCCATCTTATGCTCGGATTCATAATGTGTTTCACGTGTTGATGCTAAGAAAATATAATTATGATAGCTCACACGTATTGGCTATTGAAGAACCCAACCTAAAGAGGGATTTAACATATGAAGAACAACCAATAAAGATTTTGGAATATCATGAGCATCGTTTTCGCAACAAGATTGTGCCAATGGTAAAGAATGCATGAAATTATCTCCAAGGTGAAGAGGCGAGATGGGAATTGGAAGAAGAAATGAGAGCTCAATTCTCACACTTATTTGGTAAGTGTTTAAGTTGATTTAAATTCAACGACGAATTTTTTTAAGGGGGGTAGAATGTAATATCTGCCCCAAATTAAAGAAAAACAGAAAATAAAAATAGAAAATAAAAAATAAAAGTGGTGGGACAACAACCACAAGTCAATACACTATTTGACCCAAAAACCCACTTACTCTCTCTCCTCTCCCATCTATAAAAGGTTCCCAACCAGTGTTTTATTATTTTTCCCTCATTTGAGAGCTTGCAACTTAGTAATCTCATCCCTAGAACCCTAAATCCAAATATTGAAGCCTTGATCAATTGTTTCAACTGCAAATCAGCAAAGGGGAGATCAAACATTGAGGACAACACTAGGGGAGGGGGCTTCTAGAACTTGAAGAAGGGAAAATAAGAAGAAGAACAAGGGACAAAGAGAGGGAAGTAGGGCAATTGAAGGTATGTTAAGGTCAATGTAGATACATATATGAGTTCCTGCTGTAGAAACACAAATTCAGATGCTATTATGCGTGTTTCTGATTTGAACAACTCATATGTTGAAACCCTCATTGTTTAAGTTCATTTTATGCTCTCTTGAGAATTAGGGTTCATATGTTAGCATTGATTAAAATGACACTAATTTAAGCATGATTGAATTAGCATGTTATTGTACTGAACCTCTATTGAATGTTGTATTGACGATATGTGATAACCTAGAGAGAACCCTAGGATTCACATTTTCATTTTCGAACTGGCGTGCAAGTCAGTCGATTGACCTCAGGGGAGGGTTCAATCGATCGTAAGTAGATCATACCCAAATGACCTCAGAAGCAAAGGCGACCCTCATGTCAGTCGATGTCGAGTGACATCAGAATAGAAGGACGGTCGATGACTCCTCGATCGACCCTCAAGTCGGACGACACCATTATGGGAGTTAGTCGACCGACCTAGGGAAGGGGTCTACCGACCCTGACCCAAAATCGTTTTATCATATAGTATTTAAAGTTATTGCGTCCAATGATTGATAACCTACTTCACGTATTGCATGCTCAGCCGTAATAGGTTAAATTGTTAATGTTTGATGTATTGATTGATTGAAATTGCAATTGAACGAATTAATTGGGCGCTTACCAAATTGAAGGACTTGTCCTCATATTGTATTGATCCAGACGTAGAATTTGTGGATTGATTCGCTCAGAGTCCACGGGAGCTAGTGCGTCCCATGGTTTAGCTAACCGTAACGGCGGCAGGTTACCCCAATCTCCAATTATCGAATTGGTTCATTAAAATTGATTGAATTGAATATAGGGTTGTCCATTTGATGGTTGACGGATTGAGGTTCATGGAACCTATCGATTGATTGATATTGATGGACCGCAAATCCAATATTGTATGGGGACGGATTGAGGAAGTCACAAAGGGGACTTTCGGTCACTAAATGATAACAAATAAGATAAGTCTAGCATGAACACATATTGTTATTGATATTGAACATTAGGATGCCTAATGTATTGAGTGTTCATATTAGTCATTGTTATTGATATTGAAATGGTAAAGTCCCAAGATATAACGACTTAATCATTATTGTGCATTGATACATTGATATCATTTTATATTGACTATATAACATATTGTTATCGTTATTGTTTATTGTTTTACATACTGAACGAAAGCTCATGAGTTTTGCTTCTGCATTGGATCCTGCAAGCCGACAGACTTAGCTATGGATTGTGGCACTGCTCTAACATCAAGGTTGCACATGGCAAGTCAAGTGTCTTGTACGGACAATTAGTAGGCATTTCTTTATTTTCTGCATCTCGAGTCTTTGTATCGAGCTATGAGCTCAAGACTATGGTTAGCCTTTTGGCAAGTGTTGTAACTTAACTTGTTTAAGTTAACATAATGTACTTTTATGACCATATATTGAGTTATGACTTTTTTCCCGCTGATGTTAATTGTTGTGATTTATCGTTTTCCGTTGCCATTGTTTTATCGTATTCTTGTACCGCCTCGTTAGCAGTCTCGATGTGTGGCGGATATTGATTCTACCACGTATGGGGCGCACTCGCGGGGCGTTATAGTTATAGACTTATCGAATTCAAATAGCTCATAGAACTAGGCCTTAGGTGTTTCAGGCGATGGTCAAGAGAGTGGATGTCTGTGGTGCCCAATTGAACAGGGTAAACCCACTACATGTACTAGGACCAAAATGAAACAAATGAAATCAATCAATTCATAACCCAATATAATGTCACCTCAACTATAGATTTATCAGAAGTCAAATAGCTCCTAGAACTCGACCTTAGGTGTTTCAGGCGATGGTCAATGAACTACACGAAAGCAATAAAACCCCAAATGTGTTCAACCTCTACAAATCCAAATCGACTTTGTTCAAATTTTTTCAGAATCAATCCAAGGAGGAACAAAGTACTCACCATTGAATCTAAGTGCATACACCATTGTGAATACAACTTATATGTCCATCGACATCTTTGACATCAATTGTTATTTCGTGATAGTGACGGTGAACCCCTTCTCAAATCATATGGGTGGGCTCCTCTCTTTGTTCTTGTCAAACTAGCATTGTTCGGTTGGAGAGAAACTTTGCGATAAGGACAAACAAGGGAGAGAAGCAGTGGCCAAAACCCTCCCCTATTATGTTTCATGATGCCTCTTGTATTGAGAGTAAGAGTGAGAGAGAGAGAGAGAGAGAGGAGAGTGAGAGAGAGAGAGAGAGAGAGAGAGAGAGAGAGAGAGAGAGTATTCTTTTTATCCTCTGATCCATCATGTGTCATTTTCTCATTGGTCATCTTCATGTTTTTTTTATTATTACTCATTTTCAGCTGTCTTGCTAAATAACAAGAAGACCCATGTTCGTTCAGAGAAAATGAGAAAGTTTGCAATTGGGCTCATTTTTATTTGGGTAGGGATACTACAATTAACTTGGACCACATGCTAGATGAAAAGGGATCATCATCCTATCATCTAACTCTAGCTATTTGTGAGTAATCTCCACGTTTGGGGTGACATGGATTCATGTCCGGTATGACCCAGATCATTTTGGTTGATACAGCTCTAGGGTATAATCCTTAAGGATGTAGGGTGTGTCCGATGTAGATGTGGTCCGTGTATGATAGTTCATGGTTGCATCTTCTCTAGCTCATAGTGATTTAAATTTAGGTTTTCATGTAGAAACCTTCATGCAGTTATTTCTGAACTAAAACAAAATCTTGGCATTATACCATCACCTAGCCTGCATTAATATATCAAGAAAGTCATATCTAGAAGGGTTCTACCTAAGAACATAGCGTTGATGAAGCACTCAGTCTTCACGTTCTAGAACATCCTCCTTTCGTTTCTCCCTAATTTGAAGTTCTCATTCTCCTTCAATTTTCCCTAGCATAGTTTACGTATAAGAATCTAGTGGAGAAAACTAAGAACAAAACATGGATAGACCAAGTTCTTGCCACTTCACCAAGGAGAGAGAGAAATATAGAGGAAAAGGAGCCATAGAGATATGTGTTGGTTGTGATGAGAAAAAAGGTCTTTGGAGAATTTATTTCATGCCCCAAGGATTTTTATATGGGAGGGAGTCTAGGATTTAATTTAAATAGAGTCAAACCCTAATTCCTAAACCCAATAGGAGTCCAAAATTCATCATCACAACATGGTCTACTTTTGACTTGGACATGACCCATGTTGGGCCTTTTGATGGATACTTGTATTATATCAACAAAGTTGTTTAGTTTGTCCCATAGGCTCTCTAACTTAGGAGTATTCAACAATCATCCTTGCTTCAAATGACATGTAATATTATTTAGTTTGATAAATTTTAATTTCATTACTTTAAGAGTATCATTCTCTCATATCCTCCCATGGAGCTTTGGTGTCTTTGCCATATGCCACATTTGTTAGAGCTCCTTCTTCAGAGAATTCAAGATCTACGCTATTGGATTGGAGTTGTAGACATTCTAGTGCTCAACATCAACATCATAATTGGGGGTTGTTTTGGTTGTTCCATCGATGAACCGAACTTTGTTCTTTGTGTGAAGAGGATTATTATGGTTCTAGACCTTACTTGTGCCATTCAATTATCTGACGCTCCAAAAGTGCACACACATGGGGCTCGACGTCATCTTTTTCCAACATGGGCTAGTTGACAAATATAAAACCAAGCAAGTCCATAATTTTAATAAACATAATTAATAACATCATGGCAGTGGAAACATATTGATATACATAATCATCTAACATCTAGCCACATATGGGTATAATCCGCGACCATTATTTAAAGGCTCATGACATCGTTAATTATTAAGCTCATTCGACTCATAACATAACTAAATAAGTTCATTAGACATAACAACTAATATCTTAAATATGACTTACAATATCTAGACACATCCATGTGCAACTATAGCCACCATGAGCAAACGACCGCCAAGTCTATCACGCATCATGACCTGCATGGATTTAGGAATAGGAGAGGTGGAAACCCCTGGATATAGTATGTAAAGATCAGCCTAGGCCATGCATGTGCCATCATATATTAGCCATCATGATTTTTAACATAATTTTTAAACATATATCATTTCAAGATCAACATAAGAATAAGCATAAAGTATCATTTCATGATTACTATCACACATGCATCAATCCTAATTGTCATCACCACCTTCCCTATTTTATAAGAACAAGGTATTCTTATAAACCTCCAATGAATAAAATGAGATAACATATGAGGGATTGAATCCCCTCTACATATCTTTACCTAGATTCCTGCTTCTATCTTCTTCTTCTTCTTCTTCTTCTTCTTCTTCTTCTTCTTCTTCTTCTTCTTCTTCTTCTTCTTCTTCTTCTTCTTCTTCTTTCTTGGTGCCTAGCCCTTCTTCGTTCCCCACTTAATGTATCTTTCTTTTGCCCTGTAGCTCTGTAAATTCACCTTGAGCTGAAACAATGGCGTCAAACCTTAATTTTTGCGTGTTCTCATGATAGAGAGAAAGAAAGGAAGAGAGAGAAACTAAGGTGAGAGCAAATGAGGTTGTTCAAGGGTTTATGATATGTTATATTAGGGTTTTAAATGGGGTCATGGGCTCATTTCATTTATGGGCTTTTAATTTAATTTAGGGCTTTTAAGATATGTTTGCCGGTTTATAATTCAATTGAAATGAAAATGATAGGTGTCCTAGTGAATTCGACGAGGCTAAAGCATATACAGTGATGTATCTCTTTGATGATTCCAACATGGAGTTCAATGATGAAGAAAAGTTCTCAAGGTCAGATTTATAGATGGGCACTACGAAACTATGAATAATTATAGAAGATTTATTACAAAATCTATCTTTGATAGAGATGACATGGCAAAAAAAATAGCTTCTTTTTTATTCATTCATTCCTTTTATACAAAGTTGTACAAGTTCAAATAGAATGAAACTGAATCTAAATTGATTGTTACAACAAAATCAAAGTTGAAGGTGAAACTACATTATGCAAATTGATTTTGTTGATAATGCCTTGAATCTTAACCCAATGGAAACCCATATGACCCCCTATGCATCACAACCGTCGAATATTTGGGGCGGCAAAGCCGCCCGTCTCATACGGGGGTCTCGCTATTTTGTATTGGGAGCCCCCGAAACCTAGACAGCATTAAGGCTTATGTTTCCTATTTTGTATTGGGAGTCCATATATAAACTCCCTAGGGTTTGGATTATTCTGCATCTTGTAGCATCTGCTGTTTTTCCACATCAAAGAAACAACTCTTGCCATCGCCCGAGGACGTAGCCCAGTTAAGGGTGAACCTCGTAAATCCGTGTGTCTTCTCTGTGTTGATCTCTCTCTCTCTCTCGCCTATTTTTTCATAACAGATTTTCTGTTGGTCGATGTTGCAAGTTAGAAGAATAGAACCATAACTACAACAAATCACATACAAATTGTGTTGTTATGTTAAGATAAGACAAATCCAACAAGAATTTGATTAACCTTTTTTGTAATTTATTTGGTGTAATACGAGTTAAGATCGTCAAACATTATCTTTAAAATGTTAAACTGGTGTTTTCAATGAGAAGAAAATTTTGAAAAAGAGCTATGAATTGTACATCAAGAAAATAAATGGATAGGTTCGACTTTGTCACTATGAGGATCAACCTCAATATATTGTATTGTATATGTTCTTTTTCCAGAAGGTGGATTGCAAATTGGATAAAAGGAATATGAAAAGATCACAATCTTGATGATGCACAAATATGCCAACTCGGCTAGACAACAAACTAACCAATGAATAAACCTGCACACTATTTTTTTATTACAAGGTAACCTGAATTGCTAATCTGGTCATATGCAGATATGTTAAAATTCCTTTAATATGTTGGTTCTGATTCGAACTTGGAAGTATGCCTTAAGTGCATAATAAAAAAAAATCAGCATATCTAGAAGTCATCTTTAAAGTTTAATCAATATTATATAAGTTCTTTTCTTGTTGCCACTATATATTATGAATGAAATGTTTAAGTGGAACTAAAACAATTTATCAAAGGCACACAAATAATATCAGAAATGTGGCATGTATTCATTTAAATTGTAAAAGCGTAGTTGTCATCCTTGCTGTTATATTGAATGTTTTATCTCAAGTAAATATTTCTTCCATTCCAGGTGAATTTTTTTTATATCACAATTGATTTGGTTCATCGATTCATTACACACATTGCCAAATAACACAGTCACAAAAGGGTTAAATGGGACTTCTTGAGGCCAAAAGAATATGATCTTTCTATTTCAGGTTTGGTGAAAAGCAACAATTGATTCAAGACTATTCAAAACATTGTGCTGAAGTTTATGAATGTGCTTATGTGGTACTCATGACTTATTGTTGAAAATTTGTCAAGTATAATTGTTGATGACTACTTATATGCTCATTTTTTCAAGAAAAATAAATACACATATAGATTTCTACATAATGCGATCATGTGCTTATAAGGTTGATGTTCTTGGTGTTTCTAAAAAGTTTGTGTAAGATAGATTTGTTTGATGTTCATTGATGTACTCATTATGTTGAAGACACTACTAAAATTAGTTAGAAGCTTCGTGAAATCTGATTCTGAATGTTTAAAACTATTCATTGTCATAACTACAAGCAACATGCAAACATGCATGAGAGGGAGTGATCATGCTAGCATTGATGCAATAGATTTCATTAGAATTTTGAAGTTAAATATGTGCTTGAGGTATGAAGACGAGCGGATCTCTTGTTGCATCCTTCTAAAAGGTGATTGAAGAAAACCATCAGCAACCATTTTTTTTTAAAGAAAAAGGTATTTATCTATTAATATAATCGGAAATATTTTACAAAAACACAAGGAGTCCTTGAGGAGGATCCCCTTTCCAAAATACATCAATAGAAGTGGTTCGACCAAAATTAGCAAGATAATCTACAACCTTAGCCTCTCATAAATCATGCCTTTCTTCAAAATGGTCAAATTGATATACACAGTCCCAAACATCAGTTATGACATTTCTATGGGCATCTGGTTTTCTTGGTGAGAATAGATATAAGCTTGGAAGAGTCTCCTTCAAACCATACGTTTTTTTTAATCCCAACGGAGCACACTTGGTAATGCCATGGTACAAAGCCCAAGTTTCTGCCATTAGTACAAATGAAAAGATCTTTGACATTGCCCCTGCAAAAAATAAAACCTTCATTAAATGCTCTTATCACAAATCCTACATCCCTTACCTCCATGGGACTTATAAAAGACCCATCGATGTTCAACTTGACCCAAAATGGAGACGAGGGCTCCCACCGGATCTACTTGGGATCACAGTGGGGTAGTTTCTCAAGACAGTGGTGTCGTAGATACTCTTCAGCATTGGCACACACCCTATCCCACATAGCAAACATGGTGGATTGACAATTCCTACAATGTATCTCATTCCTCAAGTTCCAAATTCCCCATAAGCAAAAAGTAAGGTGAGACAATATTACAAATCTGGAATTGTTAAGTAAGTAAGAACTTTCTAAGATCCAATCGCTTGATGACCATGTGTTAAAAATTGAAAGGAGGAGAGTTTCTATTGGAAGATCTACCAAAGATGCCAGCTAACAGGGAAAGTAAAAAACAAGTGCTTACTCTCCACGTGAAGACCACATAAAGTTCAATTACAATTAACAGAAGGATTAATACTTGATAGCAAGGCTATGGTAGGAAGGCAATCATGACAGAATTTCCATAGGAAATTATGATGTTTAGCCGGCACAAGAATATTGCACATTACCTTTCATCCAATCCAACTACTACTACCAAGTGTGTGGGCACGCCAATTCAGAAACCTAAACACTGATTTCTCATTCGCAACACCATGGGTATCATTCACCCTAATCCAACTCTCATCCCTGGGATGTGTAGAAACATGTATAGAAATAATAATTTCACCTAATATTTGACTAAAAAACTCAAACACCATATTAGAATTCCAAGAACCATCTAGATCCATGTCATAAATAGAATAGGATTGTAAATGTAAATCCATATTGATGATAGTAGGCATTAGCAACATTGGAGTCCAAAAAATTCAAGGATAAGTCATGATGTTTATAGATTGACCAATTCCTATATATTTTTCATTCCAAACTTTATGCCCTAAAGGGTCTATATTTTGAGCTTCTAGCTCCATGCCTAATATTTTGTGTGAGTGTTGCAAGTCCATGGGTGTATACATCCATATTTGTTAGTAAACTGATGCAATCTAATTGCACTAGAAAGCACACTAGTCATTCAAGTAATAAAGTGTAGAGTAGAGTGTTGAAAGCACAAAGATTAAAGCAACCTAATATATCTAATTTCAAAGTTATTAAAGAAAAATTTAATTAAGACACAGTTTGATGTAATTGAAATTTTAATAAAAGAAAATTGACATATAATATTGACCCAAAGAAGATAAGATAGAAGATCAATGAATTTGGGGAATTAAGACACCTCCATTCACCTACATGTCATATTGAATCAGATTTATGTGAAGGTCAAATCTAATGATGGACTAAGAATTTCTTAAGTTATGATCCCCTAAACAAGTGCAATCAACTATCCTATTTTCATATTAAACACGACATTCAAATGAATCCACCCTAAATTAATATAAATTCAAGATGAGTTATACTTGCAACTCCTAAAGTGTCGACCACTTAAGCAAATCCAGTTAACAGCCCGCACAATCTAAGACTCTTAGATGAGTAATTTATATTGCGACATGAATTGTCTTAACTTAATTTCACAGATCAATTTTCTCACGCATGTTGAAAATAAAAGATTGGTTACTCTAAACAGTCGATAATCAACCAATCACCACATAAAGAAAAAACATTAAGGATAACAGTTATGTTCTCAAAAGAAATGAATTAGTAAAATAGTATCAACCTAACATAGGGATCAACAAGTTTCCTAATACAAACTACTATGTAAGAGTAAGTAACGATATCAAAAAATAGAAGTTCTTCCCAAGCAGCAACGAAAATGACAAAAAATCTAACTTTTAAGGAAGAATCTGTAGCACAACCTCTACAGAATGCACCGGACTTCAGACTCCTTCTTTAGCCTTCAACTTGATCTTGATCCTCAAGAAAATTCATAATTTTCTTCAGTATTCTGGCATCCAACATCAGAAATTCTTCCCAAGTAGCAACAAAAATAAAAAAATCTAACTTTTAAGGAAGAATCCGTAGCACGACCTCTACCGAGTGCACCAAACTTCATACTCCTTTATCCTTCAACTTGATCTTGATCCTCAGGAAAACTCACAATCTTTCTTCAGCATTTGGCATCCAACATCAACATAAGAGGTTGGAAAAAAAAGAAAGGGGTCCAAAGGGGTTTATTTTTAGAGTTGGGAGTTATTTAGATTTTTGAGGATTTAATTTCATTTCAAACTCTTCTATTTGATATAAATCGACTAAAAACCACTTTATGTTGAGATTGGATTGGAAATTGGAAAAGGTTGATTATAAAAATGGTTTAACATCAATTTCTAAAATTTCAATTTTCACGACCATGATAGAGTTTTCAGAGCCACGAAAATGTTTGTCACGACTCACAAAATCAATTTCATGGCCATGAAAATGCTACCACGGTCATGACTGAGGCTTCAGCAATGTTTTTTCACTTCACGACTTGTGACAAAAATTTCACAGCCGTGTCCGAGCCTTCAGAGGTGATATTTTTATTTCACGGCTCGTGACAAGGATTTCATTATCATGACCGAGCATAAAACTTCAGTTTTTGGTGTTTCACGTTTGTGAAATTATTTGTCATGGCCGTGACCGAGACTGATCATCCATTTCAACATTTTGAAATTGCAATTCCACTTTATTTTAACTCCAAATTGAGTGCAAGTTTGTTTACTAACTTTGTTTCTTAATCCCCGTGCTTTTCGACATAAAAAATCAAAAGATTGGGTAGTTTTCTAAATAAAAAAATAAATGAAAATAACTTAATAAGATGATGCATGATATGAAAAAATTGATGAAAAATAAATTAAATATGGTATGAAAAATGTGTTAGAATCTACATGCATCAAACTCTCCCAAGCTTAAAAGCTTGCTTGTACTAAAGCAATTCTCAAGGTAGAGTCAAGAAAATCCCATCATAATCATCATCTTGTAGATCAATATTTTCCTTGTGCATGCGCATCACGAGAGCCTCTTATTGTTACTTAGCCAGGTTGTGTAGAATTTTTTATCTTAAATATATTTTGATTAGTCTAAATCTTAGCTTTGTGCAAAAAGAAAAATACAACATGTTCAGTAAAACTATTAATGTTGAATATGCAAGTATCTAGTGAGCTTATACTCTCTCATTTTCACAATTTCGCTTTTGCAAGTTCTTTCCTTTAAACACGTTGCAAAGTGAAGTTCATGTAATGATCTTTCGGCCGATAGATCCCACACCAATTGGCCTTAGATCATTAGAATTTAAGAGTCTCCTACAAGTTTACTTGGCTGAATGTTTTTAGGTTCTGAATGGCGATTCAAAAAGTTCATGAAACAAGCTTTCGACCGATAGATCCCAAACCAGTTGATCTTAAGTCATCAGGATTTAAGAGTTCCCTAGGGGTTTACTTGTTCGAATGTTTTCAGGTTCTGAATGACGATTCAAGAAGAGGTAGTTGAGTTGATACTTAAGTAGTTCTTCATATTGCATAAGGTGGTCCATTTAGAATTTTCGATTGATGACTCCCAAGCTAGAGGACCTTAGGGCAACAGGTATTAAGGCATCCCTCAAGCTTACTTTCCCGAACTCAACAAAGTTCTAATAGTACTTAAGCATTGACTCATTCATTTTTCACTTTCGTACTTCATTTTTTTTTTCAAATTGCATTTTTTCCAATTTATCATTTTTTTTCGATGATCTCACAAGATACTTATATGTTCAATAAAAATGCTATTACTATCAAGGATAAAGAAAATAAAAATAAAAATAAAAGTAAAAGCAAGTTGAGCAAGACTATCATGTAAGAATTCATAGTTCTACTCAATAAGACTTAGACTTTAGTACTCAATACTTAAGTAATAGACAATAAAGACGATAACATTTGAATTTCATAGATTTACAAGATGCCCTTGAGTTTGACATGAAAGATAGTCAAATGTTAAACTAGGGTTAGTAAGATATTAATTGTATTTTTGGGTTTTGATTTTTTGATTTTTTAAATTTTCCATTAAGGAATGCAATACATAAACAAACATACAAACAAGAAATCAAACATGCAGTACAAGTGCAGAAAACAAAATGCTAAAATAAATATGATGCATGCTAATGCAAATTCCCCCAAGATTGAACCAAACATTGTCTCCAATGTTAAAGCCCAAATAAGAAGAAGATAAATGTAAATATGACTCAATAAAAAGAGAAATAAGAAAAGAAAAAAATACAACCCAATCTACTCTTGATGTGGTGGTGATGGTGGTGGAGATACTCCAAAAACTAACCCTAGACGATGTGGTAGTTGTGCATGCGGCGAATCAAGATGTCGGTGTGTTCCCATTGCATCCGTACCTTGGTAATATCCTCATACTGATATGGATGTATTTGGGCGATGCAAATTGTGATGGCCCAACTTCAAAAGTGTCTTCCCTTCGGACGATTAGGGATGACTTCTCTAACTAAGAGTAGTTGATTTTATCATCAATGCTTATCATGATGAGTTTCAATGCTATGCTATATGCATCCAACTTCCTCCAACTTTTTCCACTTTACCTTTTTGGGTTCATCAAGTTCTGATCAATCCTTTCTTTGGCACTCTCAGTTATGATGCTCTTGAGTTTGGATTGATATTAAGCTTTTTGGTCTCTATTGATTAGATGTGCTTGGTGTCTCTGACGTCAATGGGGTGCCCCTCTCCTTTGGTGGTAAACACTTTGGATTAATGGTGGTTGAAACCTCCAAAGGTAAGATCTTCCTTCGGGCTTATCCTTCCTTAATTATGTATTCACTTCGGACTTGTCCTTCCTTAACTATGATCTTCTTTGAAAGTTTTTTTTGGGAACCATCTTCTTTTATATGGATTCTAATAATCGTTAGGACACAAGATGTTTGATGAGCTTTGCACATTGTTGCCCTTCTGAAATTCAATATTTTGAGAAGACAATTGTGCAACTTACTTCTCTAATGCAACAAAGTTTTCTCTCCATCTCTTCAAACTTAATTTGATATGAAGAATGTGGAGGAAGGAAGATTTCCTCATGAACTTTTTGTTGATTCTTCAATTGTACTAAACTTTTTAATTATGGATGAGTTGGTCTTGTATGTTGAATCTCTTCTTTGTAATTGCAATCATTTGACACATCTTTCCTTTGATGGTAGTTTTTGAATCTATCAAAAAACTTTTATGTTGTAGAGCCTCATCCAACTTCGTGTTGTGATCTTCTAAATCCTCCACCTACTTCACTAAGTTACTAATGGTAGTTTCTTGCACGTGAAGTTTTGATTCAATTGTTCGATAGCATGCTTCGATGTTGGAGGTGTTCTCAATCCAAGGCTTTCTTTTGGAACTTGATATTTTGTAATTGTCAAAAAACTGACACAACATTAAAAAAAAACATGAAAGTATATAAATAAAAATGTTCAGAATACTGAAAATAGAAAGAAAAAAAAATCGCAAATTAACTAGGAAACTAGACATATAATTTAACAATTAATCCGTAGCAATAGTGCCAAAATTTTGATGCGATCTAATTACACTAGCAAGCACACTAGTCATTTAAGTAATAAAGTATATGAGTAGAGTGTCGAACCTACAAAGACTAATGCAACCTAACCTATCTAACTTCAAAGATAATAGAGAAAATTTTAAATATGACAAAGTTTGATGTGATTGAATTTTGAATATTAGAAAATCAACAAATAATTTTGAGCCAAAGAGGATAAGATAGAAAGATCAATAAATTTGGGAAATTAGGACACCTCACCTCACCTGTATGTCTTATTGAATCAGATTTATACGCAGGTCAAATCAAATGATGGACTAAGAATTGTTTAAGTTATGATCCCCTAAATAGGTGCAATCAAATATCCTATTTTCAGATTAAATGAGATGTTCAAATGAATCCACCCTAAATCAATATAAATTCAAGATGTGTTATATTTGCAACTCCTAAACTATTGACCGTAAGCAAGTCCAATCAACATACCACAAATATATGACTCTAAAATGAATAATCTAGATTGTGACATAATTTCAAAGATCAATTTTCTCATGTACATTGAAAAATGAAAGATTGATTACTCTAAGCAGTCAATAATCAACCAATAACCACATAGAGAAGAAATATTAAGGATAACAATTATGTTCTCAAAAGAAATCATTTATTAAAATAGATTCAACCTAACATAGGGTCCAACGAGGTTCCCTAATACAAACTACTCCGTAAGACTAAATAACAACATTGAAAAATAGAAGTTCTACCCAAACAACAAAGAAAATAAAAAATCTAACTTTAAGGAAGAATCTGTAGCACGACCCTCTACCAAGTGCATTGAATTTAGACTCCTTTAACATCAACTTGATCGTGATCCTCAAGAAAATTCACAATTTTTTCTTCAGCATCTAGTATCCAACATCAACATGAGAGATTGAAAAAAAAACAGAAAAGGGGTCCAAAGGACTCTATTTATAGAGTTGTGAGTTCAGATTTTTGAGAATTTAATTTCATCTCGAACTCCTATTTTTGAAAAAAAACAACTAACAATCACTTTATCCTGAGATTGGATTCAGAATTAGATAAAGTTGATTAGAAAAATGAGTTTAACATCAATTTCTAAAATTTCAGTTTTCACGATAGTGATAGAGATTTCACGACCATGAAAATGACTGTCACGACTCATGAAATCAATTTCACGAACATGAAAATGGTTGTGATGGTCATGAAATCAGTTTCACGATCGTGACCGAGGCTTTGATGCTTTTTTTCTCACTTCATGGCCCATGACAAGAATATCACAGTAGTGCCCGAGCCTTCGGAGGTGATATTTTCATTTCACAATCCATGAAAAGGATTTCATGGCCATGACCAAGCATAAAACTTCATTTTTAGTGTTTCATGATCGAGACTTGCAATTCCAACTTCATTTTAACTTAAAACTGAGTGTAGTATTTTTTTGTTGGCTTCATTTCTTCACCCATGTGCTTCTTAGACATAAAAAATTAAAAGAGTGGGTAATTTTCTAAATAAAAATAGATAAATGAAAATAACTTAATAAAATGATGCATGATATGCAAAAGCTGACGAAAAATGAATTAAATATGTATGAAAATTGTGTTAGAATCTACATGTAAGACTCAAAAATCTTTTAGCTAGTATTGATGTTATGACCATATAAGAATTTCTAAACTTTCTCCCGTTTTGGTCTCTAGACCATAGCCCAACTAATAAGGTGTGCATATTGTTTCCCGTTTTGGTCTCTAAACCATAGCCCAACTAATAAGGTGTGCATATTGTTTCCCTCCATTTGAGGACCATAGAAATTTCATTGGTTGCCTTTCTAGGTTTTCATATAATAATAGGGTAGAGAGTTAAGAACAAATTTGACGAGGGTTGTTCTACCAACTTGATTTAGAGTGTGCATTTTCATCCAGATAATTTGAGGAAACTTTTTCAGTGATATATAATTGGTCTTTAACATTTAGGTATTTATGTGAGATTATGACTCTCAAATAGATGAAAAGGTATGTACCTATATTCACATTCAAGATGTACTTAATTAATGTTTTTCTTCTGCAATTAAATTTACTTGGGGAATATTTCATATTTATTTGGATTTATTTTTTGATTTGTGAGATATCCATACTATTTGAATCTTGCTTTCAGTCTTTTGCAATTAGAACTATTGAAATAAGCATATCATCTTCAAAGAACAAGTGACTTAAGGAGAAATTAGAAATTGAAATGGAAAGAGTCTACTCATATGTTCCTCTTGCCTCATTAGAATGGTGAATACTTGTGAGACCAGGATAAAATGAAATGGCGATAAGGAGTCCCTTTCCTAATACCCTTATGGCTTTTGAAATAAGGAGAGAGTGTGCGATTAATAGAGCAAGTAAACATTGGTGATGTGAGACAAGATTGAATCCAACTCCTAAATATAGTTGGAAAATTCATTTGCTCTAATACATTCAATATAGTGTGCCAATCTACCTTGTCAAAGACATTCTTCAGGTCCACTTTGATTGACATACATTTCTTCCTACCATTTTCATACTATGTGCTATTTTGTGATATCAAAATGTTATCTTGGATGGATATGTTTTCCACATAATTAGCTTGAGTAGGCATTAAGAAAACTTAATGTAGTTTTCAATCTTTTTGCAAGAATTTTTGAGATGATTCTATATAATATATTACACAAAGAAATTGGCTTATAGTTAGTTACAAGCCTCAGATTTTTTTGGGAATGAAAATAAGGGATGTCTGAGTCCATTCCTGTGGCATTGTACCAGTGTGGTAAAAGGATAATATATTCAAGGAAATTTCAGGTCCCGTGATATCTCAATAATTTTTATAAAAATTCAGAAGTAAAATCATCAGGTCCTGGAGCTTTACCAAGAGGCATCATCCAAATACTATCCTTAATCTATTGCACAATATCAGGAGAAGAAAGACTATTGTGCCATGAGTCATCTAGTTGGGGAAGGATAGGCCATATATATAAATCCAAAGAGGGAGTAGGGCCTGACGGCCATATTTTCTCATAATGTGACATATTCCATCTTTGTGATTGTGTTTCCATAGGTGTCTACTATTGAGAAGATATGATTGTTTTTAAGTCTGGTCAAAGTACTTAAATGGAAAAAAAACTTAGTGTTTCTATCCCTATCTGTGATCCAATTAATCCTTGATTTACTCCACCATTTTATATTTATTTGTCTAAGAAAAGCAACATGTTGATTGTAAAGTGATATCAAGTTTTTCAATTCACACTCATTGAAGCCAGATTGTGCATCCTTTTATTCAAGAATTTGAATTTCTTATTTTGCCAGTTGAGCCCTATTCTCTAGTCTACCTAGATCCTTTTTGTTCCATATAATAGTCTATTCCTTAATGGTTTTTAAAGCTTGTTGAATATCCTCAAGATGATTGTGCAATTTATGGTTATCTCACACATTTTGAACAATTTGCCTAGGTCGAGGATAATAAAGCCAGAACTACTCAAATTTGAAAAGTTTATTTTTAGTTCAGGCCATATTAGAGTTGAACATATTTGGTGCAACTAATAGTCTTTCCAATCTACAAAGGATCCTAGCTCCCCAAGAGTGGTTATATTTCATGTATGTTGGTTACCATTCAAAGGAATGCTAAAAAAGTCATTGTGTTTGAATTAGATTTCTAAAATTCCTAATCGATTTGGTATGATTGAAGGTGGTTCCAATTGCATCCAAAGCTGGATTTGATAAGATTGAAGGTTGCTCCAATTGTGTTCAGAGCGATACCCTCTTTGTATATACCCTTTTAATTGTGTCCTAATATCTTGATAACTTTTCCTAACTTGGCTTGATCAGTGTGTGTGATTAGACAAAAACTAGAAGATTTGGGTGATGAGTTTTCACGAGGTTAGTGAGTCGATCCCTAACTTTACGACGATAGTCCCCTCTTCAATTCTATAGAATAATCTGCATCTAGCTTGGCAGATTTGTGTCTGTTGGAGGTGTAGTCGTGATTCAGTTTACATTGTTATCCTACAAGACATCAGTTACTTCATTAGATGAAGTATTTTTAAAGGGGTTCTTACCTTCCCGGCCATCTTGTTGCCTTGTTTTTTTTTCTTCATCTTTGTAGCTGGGGGTGGGGGCGAGAAACGTTGTTTTGGCTTGTGTGTGTGTTTGCTCTCCACTCTGATGAATGGAATGAGATCTCCATCGATTACTTCTTCCTCCAATTCCTCAAGATCCCCTGTGTGGGTTTGTTTGAGTAGTTGCTCCGTAGTTGTCTTCACAAGGAGGTCGTGTGAAGAAGCTGAGGCATCATCTATTGAGACACTCCTTGTTGCTAGCATTCATCACCTCTGGTAAAGGAATAACGTTCCTTTACAATGGAGAGGGTTTGCTAGAAAGCTCTAGCATTTTAGATAAAGATGGAAAAGTCTTAGTACAAGATATTGGTATCTCACGTGCCACAATTTTTTTTGTGAGAGACGAATAACGTACTCCCCTCTCACGTGAGTATGGGGACATGTGTGGAGTCCGGCTGCTAGAGTGAGTGGTTGAGGGTAAGTGTCCGTTGTAACCCTTTATGCTTGCACAACTATTAGATCCAATGATGAAGGGACTAGATCATTTCTGCTAGGCTTGGAAGGGGTTGGTGTTCTCCACATGTTTAGGTGGTTGAACCTGCCAGTAGACTATAGCATGCTCTTGACGGAGGTACTGACCCTCCCAATAGGCATCTCCCAATGCTAGCGTGATGGAAGGGAATCCATCCAATTACCTTAGAGAAGGGATTTCGAGACTAGTTCTCAGCTTCCAACTTATGCCCAACCTTTCCACATCCAAAGCAAAACTTAGTGATGTTTTCATAAAGAACCTCTGGAAGTATCTTGATCCAATTAAGTAAACCACCCATAAACCTTGTTCGATCGTTTGGGAAAGGTTTTGCTCTACACACACCTTGGAAAATTTATTTCGTCTCTTTTGATGGTATGTTCGTCAATCTTTAATGGAGTGTCAAACTATGCTACAATCCTGAGAATTGCTAGTTCATAAGAGAACCTAGTTATCTGATCCATACTGGAGAAGAATTAGTTGTTCATCAAGCGGTATGAAGAAATGCTTAGGGAGGGTCACATGGAGAATATTACCTTGAACGATCCAAGGAACATTTGTTAGGACCCACTCCTCTTCCTTGAGATCTGTAAAATGATTAAGAGGAAAAAGTTAGCGAGTTCCTTTATCCTCAAAAGAGCTTTTAGAGACCAAAGTTGTTGGAGATCTTCGCGTATTAGAAGTATTGAGGAATCTCCTAATGAGACAAACAAACAGCTAGCTCAGTAGTTTTATCTATCGTATCTTCAAGTGGAATGACGAGTTCCTCGTCAATGGACACTTGAAGACGATTTAGTTGTGTTGCAGACAAAAATGGCATCTCATTTGTCTGCATAGAGGTTAATGAGCGAGACACGCGACTGCGATGGGTATTTGCATATAGGTTTGGGAGGATCTGTCCACTAGTTGAAGAATTAAATGATGGTTGAGCATTTTGTGCTAGAGATCCATGATCATCGTGAGGAGAAAGAAGAGGAGGGGGAGGGGGAGGGGGTCAGGGAGCTGAGGAATCATTTCCCCTTGGCCCCGTTTGGAGCTGGGAACTAGGCCAGAACTGATTTTGTCCTGGTTCCCACTGGTTCCCCAAACGTGTGACGTTTGGTGGAACCAGCACGGGGTCCAAAGCCCCTGAACTTGGGGTCACGTGACCCCAAGTTCAGGGTATTTAGTTCTTGTCATTGGCAAGAACCAATTGGTTCCTGCAAACTGCATGAACCAATTGCTTTTATTTTTATTTTTTTTGTTGACGTGACATTTTTTTATCTTTTACTTTTGACATTTTTTTTATCTCTCTTCACTCTTTCTTTAATCTTATTTAATTAAATTAACCTATATTTTTATTTATTAATTATTCAATTTTATAAAAAGTTATTAAATTTTATTTAATAAGCTATTTTTATTATTTTTCGTAAATTATTTTGCTTATTTAACTTTTCACTATTTTTTTATTATTTTGCTTAAATTATAATTATACTTTAAATAATTATTTTATTATATTATACATAATATTTAATTTATATCTTTTATTTAAATTATTAAAAAACATTTTATTATATTATCTTAAATATATTACGTTAAAATAATTTATTATTACTTTTTTATTCAATTAAATTTATTATCTTCATTAAAAAATAATGGTTCTCATCGATTTCACCAATTTTTATCCAAACACCCATTAGAATTAATCTATCAAATCAACTTTTTAGTTCTCATCTGTTAGAGAATCTTATCATTTGTAAATATTTGATGTCATCCAGATCT
>LTAE01001575.1:0-53465 GCA_001647135.1 Pontederia paniculata | reverse complement strand
ACTTTGTTTTAATTTTACAGGTAATCTACATTGCAGGCAATGCAGATTACTTGTGAAGTGACAATCTGAATTTCCCATAAGAGAGGAGGCAATCTAGATTATCACTTCATAAACAATCTGTTATAATTTCTTTTCTACATTTGACCTTTAGAATTTTATTTAAATAAATAATAAAAATAACCAAATAAATAATAATATAATATTTTATTAATAAGTATAATTATTATTAATCACTATAGTAATATTTTTTATCATTAAATAAATTATTGTTATTATTTCTAGTAATTTTAATATCAACATTATTAATTATATTTTTTGTATATTATAAATAATAAACAATTAATTATTTTAATAATAATATTTTAGAGTAATTAATTCATTATTATTAGATAATTTTATACTACTTATTTTATACATTTATTTGTTTGATGTATATGTTTGTAATTCAAGTTTACATAATTTAAATTAAATTCATGAATGTAAGGGTATTTTGGTAAAAGTTTTCAATTATTTATTAATTTTTTTATATAATAGATAAAATAATAAAGATTACTATGTACATTGCTTATGCATACTAAACAAAGCAATGCACATTGCTGGTAATTTAATTAGTGACAATCTTTGTGAAGAGTAATATAGATTGGTAGATAATATTTAAAGGTAATGTAGTGAACGCAACCTTAGTTATTGAAATAATCTAATGAATAATTTTCGAAAAAAAAGAACAATACAAAAAATCTAGAGATTATCTTAAAGAAATGAACTCATAATGTGACAATAAGGATATAAAAGTTTATTTTTTTATATTAGAAAATGTTCATTCTAAATTTTAGTTAGTAGAAAAAAAAATAGATCAATCAATTACCACTAACTTTTTTGTTTAGTGAGACTGACTGGTGCAATTTTTTTTATCGCCAAATAAACACTTTTGTTAAAAAAAATTGTGCTAATAGAAAGATATGAATTAGATTCACAAGAAATTTATTTTTTTTTAAAAAAATAACTTCTACGTATAAAGAGTAGCATAAAAACAATATCCGGTGTGAGAAGGTCCACCAAGTGAGGTTAGGTTTACAAAATCCTTGACCTGTAAATTATTATTAAATAATCAAATAAACGTAGTATTTAGATATCTTAATTTATAACATTATTATAATTATCTTATTTTAAACATATTATTACATTTACATGTTGTTAAGTGATATAAATAAAACTAAACAATCCCAACTTAATATGGGGGTTAAATTATGTTTCAATCCAATTTTTTTATTCTAATATGATGCGATCCATACTATTATTTATTTTTACCGAATTAATTTTTTTTTATGTTTTGATTCAGTTAATGGTGTTCATAAGTCGGATTTGATCCGACTCGATTCCAAATTTGATTCAACTCATTTAATTTTGTTCGGGTTGACTTGAATTAGGTCGAGTTAGTTTGGACCGGATTGATATCAAATTAGTCATCGAATCCAATCCAACTCGATTTTCATTGGATCAGATTGAATCAGATCGGATTATCAATTTATCTAATTAAATTGTTTCATATATATATTTTTTATTTTTTTATAATACTTAACTTTAATTATGTTTAAAAAAACATATATTTTT
This sequence comes from Pontederia paniculata, assembly GCA_001647135.1. Classification (NCBI taxonomy): domain Eukaryota; kingdom Viridiplantae; phylum Streptophyta; class Magnoliopsida; order Commelinales; family Pontederiaceae; genus Pontederia; species Pontederia paniculata. Next base: position 51,854 of record LTAE01001575.1, on the reverse strand, counting down.
TTCAATACAATGATTTTAAAGGATATAAAGTATATATTTTTAAAATATATTAATATTAAAGTAATATAAAATTCTTATTAAGAATAAATTAGTTTAAATTAATAAAAATATATAAAAATTTGGATCATCGGGTTGGGTCTGATTGATCGGGTTCGAAAAATTAAAATCTATACCGATCTATTGATGATCGAATTCGGGTCAGTTCGAATTCGATCAGACCAATGATGTGATCCATCAATTGGATCGTTTCAAATCATCGGATTCATACCCTAGATCCAATATTATTATTCTAAACAAAACTAAAAAAATAAATCCAAAATCATCACGAGTATAGTTATCCGGCCTACTTTGATTTAATGGGCTTCATTATTACAAGAAGCCCATTACACCTCTAGGGTTCAGTTTTACTGCATATATATAATCTCGCATGCGTTTTGTTCATTCTCTCTGGAATCGCCGCCGCGTCGCCGTCGCCGTTGCCGTCACTCGTTTCCTGCCGTCGCCGCTGAGAGGGCTCGAGAAGAAGCGCAAAAGATGGCGGATACAAAGGCTGTTACCATCCGGACTAGGAAATTTATGACAAATCGTCTACTTTCTCGCAAGCAATTCGTGAGTTCCGTCACCAAATTGCCATTTCCTATTTCTTCGTGAATACAAACAACAGTTGCTTCAGTGCTGTTTCCTGAACATTTTTGTCGTTGTTGTTGTTCTTATTGTGATAGGTGATCGATGTGCTACATCCCGGGAGAGCTAATGTTTCGAAGGTGAGCTTGATTTGTGTAATATTCTATTTAGCGTTTTCTAGATGTAGATCAATGACTCTATGTAATGATTCTTGCTTATTTTTAAGGCGTCAATTTGATTATCCCTTGTTTGTAGTTTGAGATTAAGGTTACATTTTGTAGAGCATTTTGTTCATGGTTGTTATTTAATATTTTGCTTGCATTTAAGGTTTTGATTCGTATACAATTTGCCTTTACTGTGGTAAAGATTATATTTTTAACTAGGTCACTATGTAAAATCGTGTAGGCCGAGTTGAAGGAGAAGCTTGCAAAGTTGTATGAGGTGAAAGATCCCAACTCCATCTTCGTGTTCAAGTTCAGGACCCATTTTGGAGGAGGGAAGTCGACTGGATTTGGGTTGATCTATGATTCTGTCGAGAGCGCCAAGAAGTATGAACCCAAGTATAGGCTCATCAGGGTATTGTCTTAATCTCTTTCCCCACTTTTTATTCTTTGTTTGAACTCGATATAATACACAGTCTCCTTGGGCTTTAAGTTAGATTTTTGAGAACTACACTAGTTCTCAAAAATCTATCTGTTCAAAACTGTATCTCTGTATGACATCCAAAAAACTAGGTCATTAATGATTTAAAAACTATCTGTTTTGTTGATAATTTCGTACTGTGCTCGTGTAAATTAGGATTTTTTTTGTTACTATACTTGGTCAAAATGTCTTTTGCTTTTGTGTTATTTAGATTTCACATAGAAAGATATGCCACGTATATCTTTGCACCATATGATATATAACTGGGTAGTTACTATCTTGGTTTAAATGAGTCATAGAATATTTAACCCATTTCTTTTTTACACTGATGATGAAACATTCTAGTTTCTTGAACTCATTAAAACTGTCTGGCGATGACCATTAAGACAGTTGCATTGTATCTATTATTATATGCAGAACACCAACACCTAGGTTATGGTTATCACCGTAGTTGTCACTTGTGATCTTTTCATTGTTGTTTGTCTTTTGTTATGTTATTTTTTAAAGCTTTATTTTGATGTTTGTTTAGATTTTAGCCATTTGTTAATCCTTCCAGTTCGAGGTGATTTATTAATTTTTTGAAGGGGTAGTTCAATAAATTTATACTGCATGATTTCCCATGAAACTTGAATAGTGCGTTACTGTAAACAGCTTGTTATAGCACTTATGCTAGGAGAATTATATGTGCAAGTACCATTCTGAGCCAGCACTGCATCTGTCGTCAAGTGCAACTTGAGATGCATATTCTCTGTGCTATCATGAATTATAGTGGCTTGATCTTTTTGTGTCACTATTGGTCCTTAAAGTTCCATGGTTCAAACCATGACAGGCATACTTACCAGTAGTTGTTGTAATTAGATCTGAATCACAATTTTCATCTTCGATAACATATCTGCATATTATATTATTATGGAATATCTTGAGTTGTATTTTGGTGCTTACTCCCTTTATTGTTTTGGCAGAATGGGCTTGCCACAAAGGTAGAGAAGTCAAGGAAACAGATGAAGGAAAGGAAGAACAGGGCCAAGAAGATTCGTGGAGTAAAAAAGGTTTGTTTTTCATCATTTAACCTTTGTTAATCTTCCTGTCGAACATGGTTATAGGCAAATAGGTGAACATTTAATGCAAACAATCTTTGAAGTGAACACTGAATGCAAACAATCTTCTAACAGAAAATTAACAAGCAATCTGGAATTCTGATTACTTAAGTTTGAATTCTTGAGGCTTGAAAATATATCAACTGTCTTTTTTTGTGTTATTTTCAGACTAAGGCTGGAGATGCTGCCAAGGCTGGCAAGAAGAAATAAACCCACGCAACACCTTTGTCATCTCTCTTTATTTCTTCATTTCAATTTTGGCTTTGGTCAGCAATGCTGGTTTATAATTGTTGGACAAATATTTTCTTAATCTAGAGGTTGTAAGTTTTGTTTTCTGAAGGATGATCTTATTTTCATATCTTAGTAATGCGACATTTTCTTCTGGCTTAGATGTCAACTTTTGTTAAATGATTTCCCAAGAGACTGGACGTTGCCATTTTAATTCTCTTGCGATGAACTTTACTCGAGCCCCCAAGATACTATGAACCTATATTTCTATATATTTTCACTGCCGTGGCTTGTGCCTAAGAAGATAATCTTCTGTGTTAGACTTTAAGATGCGTGTTTAGTATTGGGAGTTGTCCTTGGCGCATCAAGAAACTTGTAGATTGCAAATCCTTTCTTCTTTTGAATGTTTTGCAATTGAACATATTTCGTGAAGGGAATTTTGCAAGTTTGCTCTCCATCTCAATGCCTCATTTTATCCCTGGATTCTATTAACTAATACTTTAAGCCTTTTCAAGAAAATTTCAGCCATCTAATTTGATTATTTATGCTTTTTTAAATTCTTAAACCTTTATCCTGGGCTAATTCATGATTAATAAGAAAGGAAATGCAACCCAGAAGGCCATTGTACAATAATTAACTTTTTTGCGTTGAAATGAAGTCCAACTTTAGTAGTTCTTTTACTATAATAGGGATCCACAACTAAATCGACTAGCCATTATTGAGATGTCTATAAGATGTTACATGAATGACACGAACTGCATATGTAAGACTTCAAGATGATGATGAGAATGAAAGTTAGTCTTATATGGATAAAACACGGAGGTGATGTAATATCCTCCCTTATTATTCAAGACGAATAATATCTTGAATGAATTGGAAGATGTTACAGAATGTAGAATAAAAATTAGTCCCATATGGATAAAACACAGAAGTGGTCATGGGCTTATACGTAACCTCCTTTATCATTATCATTTAAGACGTATTTTAAATTCGTGCGGACTATATGAGCTCAAAATGAACAATATCTTGAATCGGAGGGGATCTTATACTATAAACTCGAACAAACACATTTTTTACCCATCAAACAGATTGACACTGTACCAATGCAACAACATGGAGAGCAAGACAACTAGACACAAACAACGACGAATCTGGACGCTTTCCCCGACCCAATCCACACACTAAAATCTTAATTCTCTACTCGGTGTCTACAAATTAGTTCCTCCAAATAGCCCACGCGCTACGTTCCAAAGCAGTTCCAAGCACGAGTTGCGTAAAATGGCCGCCGCCGCCGTCTTCGTGGAGGCCCAAATCCCGCACCAAAAAATCGTCGGGGGCGTCCGGTTCCCCGCAGTATTGATCCCAAGCCAGCCGCCCAGTGAGGTCTCCGTCAGCCTCGACGGGTTCCTGGCGGGCGTGAGGGCCCACAAGCCCCTCTTGGAGTCTCTCCTCAGGACCAGCGGCGCCCTCCTCCTCCGGGGTTTCCCCGTCGGGTCGGCCGCCGACTTCGACCGGGCCGTGGATGCCTTCGGGTACGACGAGCTCCCCTACGTCGGCGGCGCCGCCCCTCGCACCAACGTCGTCGGCCGTGTCTTCACTGCGAACGAGTCTCCGCCCGACCAGTTGATCCCCTTCCACCACGAAATGGCCCAGGTTGCCACTTCTTCTTCTTTTTTTTTGGGCTTCGCATGCGTTTGATATTAGTTTCCTTCGAGGTTGTTATTCTCTTGACCTCTCGCATCTTCTTGTGAATTCGAGGCATCAATTTGTCCATTTACTACTTCCTCAATGAGAGGCGACAGAATTATGGCCTCAAACCTCTCCCTTTTGATAATTCACATATTTCCCCGCACTGTCTCTCATATATATAATAATAATAATAATAATAATAATAATAATAATAATAATAATAATAATAATAATAATAATAATAGTTAAAGCATATTTTGCAATCACACCCATGATAATTTTAAGTGAGGCCTATGTTGCATAGGTACGCTTACCGTACCAGTATCCGGTACGGGTACGGGGTATCAATTTTCTAAAATCTAGGGTACGAGTACGAGAATATATATTAAATACAAATAATGTAAATAATACAAAAAAAATAAATTTCATGAGCCAAAATACCATTAGTAACATCATTGTGTCACAAGATAATTTAAAGGAGTTCAAAATAAAAACTCTAAAAAAGGTTTTAACATAGAAGTTCAAAAGAAGTTTGACATACAAACTCTCAAAACAAGTTCAACTTGCAAATACATCAAACTCTAGCCATGTCAATCTCATTAATTCCTTCTTCATCATCATTGAAAAGTACAACTTTTAAGTCGAGTTCATCAATAGAAAGACTAGCAACTTCAAGAAGTCCCGCACCCTCAAATAGGTCACATTTATCTCCGCTAATATCCCACATTTCGTCTCTCATTCATTATATCCCTTGCTCTTTCGTGAAAGAAGACGAAGATTTGTGTGTTCAAAAACTAAATCTTCACTTCTCTTTGGTTTGAGCTTATTTCTTTTATAAGAGTGGATAAAAGAATATGTGCTCCAATTCCTTTCACAACAAGAGGGAGAACTTGGTTGTGCGAAAGGAGCCTCAAGGCTATGGCTTGCAGTTTGGGAATTGAAGCTCCATACATAACCCACCATTCTTTTGGTGTCAAATTCCATCGGTCTAGTAAAGAATCAAATTGCCCAAGCTCTTCCGCCGCACTTGAGAATTTGACAAATTCTAACTTCCAATCCGTCTCTTGGTTCTTGAAAATAACTTCTTAGGCACTTATTTCTTCCTTCACAAAGCTCATTATCCTTGTGGGGAGGAACCCAATTAGGAACTTCATCAAGCCATTGTTTTGTATAAAACCTATCATGCAAAATATATAATTAAAATTAAATTCAACAATATAAAAGACTAAAATTCATCTAAGACAAGTAAAATAAAGTTTGAAAAGTAGTTTAATATCACCTTGGATTGAGTGAATGAGTCAAACAATGTAGTGGTGTGTAACTTTTTGCCCATCTGTCAGTTAGGATGTTGTGCACCAAATCATAGAAAGATGAATCCTGATTCAACTCTTTATGCTCATGTTGATATATAGCTACTTTTACTTGCTCAATCATAGAATCCCACTTCTCATAAATTAAATGAATGTTTGGTTTATCAATATCACAAGAACGAAGCACATCGTAAATTGGTTTAGTAAAATTCAAAATATAATCAACCTTATTCCACCATATATCATTTAGGATTGTTTCTTTCATAGTAGCAACCTTTTCAACATCATCTTCTTTATAGTCAGACGATTGCTCACTAATAACCATTCTTTATAGTCAGACCTTTGCTCACTAATAATCATACTTTGAAGACCATTCTTAATGGTTCTAAATCGCTTCAACATTATTATACTAGATGCAAATTTAGTTTCAGCAACTGCAAGTAACTTCAAATGCACAAATTCATTATACATAGCCAACCGCATAGAATGATTTGCAATGAAGTGTTTATCTTTGCACTCTCCAGAGCAATCAATAGACTTTAAGAACATTGGATTTGAATATGAAACAACCATGAAATTAATTAATGGCCTTCGTTGAGCATCAGTCCAACCATCAGTCACTAAGCTTACACTTTTTTCTGACCAAGTGTCTTTGATAGGCTAAAGCAATCTCATTAAGTTGGCTTTCTCCTTTTGTAGTAATGTTGTTTTTAGGGCATTATAACCAGGTGTAATAAATCTTGAGATATGAGAGTTTGCTGCATATGTAAACGAATTAATATAGTATGGATTTCTTGCAACATTGAATGACAGACCTGCTGAATAAAATAACCTAGCTATTTCAGATGTTAAATGATCTCTTGCTTCATTATTGAATGCCTTTCCTAATGGTCCCCCAGTGACTTTTCTTCTTTTGCTTCCATCTGAGTATATATCAGCTCCGAGAGGATTAGAACTTGTACTTCCATTGGTAAAGGAACTTGAACTGGCTTTGCTTTTTCATTTGCATCTTTGTCTATTTTCCTCATCAAGATAATCATCTGTTACAATTGAACATGTAGCTATATCGTGTCCTTTCTCCCTTAATAAATGATTTCTCACTCTAAAATAAGATCCCTTATATGTTATGTTGCAATAATTACAACGCCAACTTGCATTTCCTCCTCCAGATTTTTTATCTTCAATCTTGTGACATAAGCCCAAAGGGGACAATTATTGTCTGATACTCCAGTTGCATAACTACTTGTCAAAGAAGTTGAATTATCGACCCTCATAATACATGATCCACTACATGATCCAGCACTCGAAGTAGAATGTCCTCTGGACATTTGGAAAAATTCTTAAAAATATAATAATTTTAAGAAGAAAAATGATACTTAAAAAAATGCAACTTGATAATGCTAATATTATATGACAATTTTTTTAAACAAATTGCCCTAAAAAAATTGTAATTTGCCATAAAGTATAAAAAAAATGCATTAACCTTCACACAATCTATATTTGATATCATTTATAGAATTTGCAACAATGCCAAATAAATTAATTTTATTAAATCTGAAAATGACATATATTTATTTAAAATTATAGAAGAAAAATGTGCATATAAAAACAAAGAATATATGCATATAAATATTGTTTCTAACTCATAATAATACAAGAGCTAATTATTGAATAATTAAATATTAAAAGAATAAAGAATTTTATTACATATGAAAAGTTAAAGATGTTGATAGAAAGAAATTAATTCTCATTGATCACTAACTATTCAATAAATTGAATGCTACACTAATGACAACAATTAATTTAATCACTAATTACTTAATTAGTAGATATTAAAAAATTGAATGCGCGACAATAATTAGTGGACCTACAGGAACATAAAAAAGAACACATGAATACTTTTGTCTTTAAGTTACTTTGGTCTTTTCTTAGATATGTTGGAGATGATAGTGCTTTGGCAGCTGTCCTCCTAAGTCATACGTGTCCCCAAAATCCTCAAAGACTGAAAGTGAAAACAAAGAAAGTATATTACGTGACAAAAACTAGGTGCTGGGTGAAAGCAGAATAAGAAGCACCTACTTGAAGTTGAAGAACAAGCGGCGACGGGTTCTCTGATTTTTTTTTTCTTCTTCGGATCTCGTTTTTTTCCTGTTCGTTGCTTCTTCTTGTTCGTCAATCGCCGCTTTGTCTTTTGCATGTTAGGGCAAATCTTTTTTCCTTTGCTTCTGTTTGCAAAAGGCCCACCACAGTTAAAAAGCCCACCGCTCGTACCCGTATCCCTTCGTACCCGGTAGACGTACCTAACTTAAAAAAATGATTTTTTAATTTGGGTACATATCCTGATCTACCGTACGCATACCGTACGCGTACCCATACTCGACGCGTACTGGATACAAGTACTCCTCTCATCTAAGCGTACCCATGCATCAGAGAGTGAGGCTTGTAAGATACTTGTCTCCATAACTTCCTCCATGATGCATGACTCGTGGATATGTTGACGGCTCCGGAAGCATATCCTGCCGCCACCTCACATAATGTCCTTCCGAAGACGTTATGAACTTACATTTTTCCCTTGATTATTGGCCAATTGATTGATCAACATCATGAACATGTCATCATGGAAGTCAATACTTAATTATAACTAGAACATATGCCATATGTAAGTCATCTCATCACGAATATCATCATGCTACCATTGCGCCATCATCATCACGAGCATCTAGTTAGATCTATTTACCTCCCAATATGTAAAGGAAATAGACAATAGAAAAAAACATATGTGAAGATATAATAAAAATAATAATTTCATAAATAATAATTTCACTTTACTTTACTTTACCTCCTTAGCTTCTCATTGTTTTATTTCTTTTCTTATAATATCATAATTATTTCATTGCTAAAACCTCAGTTAAGATAACATAACATTGTTCAAGTTCAATTCTCTTATTACTTTATACTTTTCCTTTCATTTCCATTGATCCACCAGTGGCAAGAATATCAATTCCATCTACCTCTTGATGCCCATAAAATTCTTTGTTCAATATATTCAAGCTACATTTAACTTAGGATCAATTTTAATTATTTTTTATTTATCTTGTCCTAAATTATTCAATCATTACAATTAACAGTGAGCCTTTACCAATCACGAAGGTCACTGGTTTTAATCCCGACACCATTAAGGTTAGGTAGGCCTGGAGTCCTTCTCTGAACCAATATTAGTCCCCGAAGGAACTGGAACTAGTTCCCAAGGGAACCCTTAGTTCTCGAAGGAACTGATCATTAATCCACATTTTGGTCCGTGTTAACAATTCGTTAGGAACCAAATCATACATTTCACAAATAAATTCAGTCGTATGCACAATTTATTTTAAAATCTAATCAAACTTTGATCATAAATCTCCTTTCTAGGTTATGACTCATACAATCATTAAATCAAACAATAGGATAAAACTATACTTTAATGGAACATAATCACAAAATTTTCCTAATTATCATCTATAGGGAAACACGACCCTTTGTTTTCTTGGCATTTTTAAGCACTGGTCAAATACTTGAAAAAACACGATTCGCATTGGAATAGGAATAGGCCGCTGTATGTGTTGGGTTTCTTTCGGTTCGACTTTGTAGAACACGGTCTGTGTGTAGTTACAATCCGGTTTATGTCAGGGTGATCCGGTCCGCGTTTGATTTTGACACGGCCCATTACTAGGGCGTCCATCATCTTTGTACCGAGGAACACACCGACGCGGCCGGTTTGCAGAACACGACCTGCGTTCGATAGTGCGGCCATTACCAAAACCATGAACGTGGACCGTGTCGATTAGGACGCGACTCGTGTCAAGTGTTGACGTCATCTTCGATCCGAGGAACACGGTCCACGTCAGGGGGCGATGCATTTCGTTTCCTCCTGCTCCGGCGCTTTGTGAAGGACACGACCCGCGTCTTGAGCTGTGCAACCATTCTCGTAATGTGAATGCGGACCGCGTCGTTTGAGACACAGTCCGCGTTCAATTCCCAAGTTGCCATCTCGAGATTGATTAGAGAATCATATACTTAATAATCTCTTACAACAATTATAATCTCGATGTAGGGGTCCTAATCTATTGTTAATATTCATGAAATCCCTTTATTCTATCATACACATATGGAAAACCCAATAGTTGATCCTCCAAGCTACATATCTTGATTTGTAGTAAACAATCTTCTTTCTTGCCCTAGATTGTTCTTCTCGCTCCTCTTTCGTAATTAGCCTTCTTCTTCCTCCTTGCTCCTCCTCCATGATGAACCTTCTCCTTGACCTCTCCTCGTCCATGATGATCTAACGTTGTGAAGAGAGAAGGAGAAAGAGAGAGAGAGAGAGAGAGAGGGAGGGAGAGAAATAGAGAGAGAAGAAAAGGGAGAGATTAAGAGAGAAAGTTCTGAGAGGAGAGGGGGGTTGGGTACTATTTATAAGGAAGACAAACCCCTCTAAATAGAGTTTGAATATGATTAGGACTTCTCAAAAATAATTTTGTATGTGATCATATTTTCTTAAGATAATCTTTCATATGATTAGGAGTTCATTAAAGACTAATTTGTATAGGACTAGGGATATTAAGTCGATTAGTAAAATATTAATATAAATATTTTACCGACTGTTAACCTTTTCCTAATCCTAATCCTAATCCTAATCCTAATCATACCTTATCTCATATTATCTTTTAATTATTATTCTTTTAAAAATTAAGGATATTACACCAATAGTTTGCATCGTAGAAAGTTCAATAAGAGTGAAGAAAAATCAAGGTTTTAGCTGAAGTTGGTGGTGGAAATATGAGTAACGCAGGGTTGATTTGCTGGTTAAAGTGAATTTGGCCTCTAGATTACCTTATGATGAAGCCATCAATCCTAACCAACATAGATCACTTTGGTTAACTCATAGTAACAAGATCAACCATTTGTAGATATGTTATGCCTGAGTTATAGATTTGGCGAAAGAACTAGTTGTCACATCTTTCAAAGTGTCCAGAACTTAAATCCGAAAGGGACATAGGTGATTCTAGAGCAAAAAAATTCTTTGGTATTGCACAACATGTTCTGACTGTAAAAATAAACTTTAAACCATAATTTTAACACCATTGAAATCTCATCCATAAACAAGTTAAGATCAAGTTTTGGAGTGGCATAACGTGGGGAGAATCTATGACACATCAATATGTATGAACTAGACATATCCACAGTTGACCTATAACATTAATCAAATGATGCAATGAAATGCTAATGCCTAATGGATCATCATAAATGTTTGACAATCCAAACATAATACTGTCTGTAGATTCACATGACTAGTTCGGTTTATATGATCGATAAAGAGTCATAAGCTCATACAAACTCGCACGTTGAATCCATAGGATTTATAAGTATATAAATAATGGTTAAAAGACTCACATGAGGCAAGGACATTAGGAACTTATCCATGTGCACGAAATTGTTCATGAGTACACCTGAGCCGCATCTCATCATACTCGGCTCACTTGCACGAATACGAATGCAGCAGAGATCCACCTCCCATTAGGTGCATGTAAATGCCATCATAATAAACATTGAAAGCATTTCATACATAATGAAAAGTTCATCCATACATGGTTCAACAATTTAAGGGCATATCATAACATTGAAAAACATATCATACAATATCATAAATGATATTCTAATTATTGGCGAAGACAAGGATCGTCCAACGAAGACAAAAGTGCTTTTGGTGATCCAAAGCAACACAAAGGAATCCGATAGCGTAGATTTTCTAGTAGTAGATGAAGGAAACCAAAGCTTTTCTCAAGTTTACAAGAACTCCCTCTTGAATTCCGATGCTATCGAAAAAGTTATAAATTAAAAAGTATTAAAAGTTATTCTATTATGCCACGATGGCTCTATTAAATAAAGTTACAAAGACTAAAATTCAATCAGTCTAGGACTTGCAAACCATCAATAAAACATGGTCCAATCAAAACTTAAATTAGTGAAGTCTAACAAATCCTAACTACTTTAGGACTACCCGCCGTCAATGAGACCAGACTATTAGCATCTGCCACGTCAATGTTCTTTCTTGTAAGTGTATAGATCAATCACATTGAGAGTAGAAGAAATATCAAGATGATATGAAAGCTCAGTGATATATGCATTGTCATTGATCCGGTGAAGAACTTAGCATGACCCAAACTTCTTATCCATGATGGTTGAGACAATGTTTTCTTAGCTTCCTTTGGTAAATTATCATGTCACATAGTTTTTCTTGCAGCGGGTATGAAAGATTCAGTTCCGCTGCAATGTGTCTTCTACTTTTTGGTACAAGAATAGTTTGTGAATTATATACGACAAGTGCTCCCCCTCAACATCAATGGATGTTTCTTTGATCACATTTTGCTCTTCGGTCTCCCCATGTTATGCATTTGAATCATATTCTTCTCCTTGCTTATAGTTCAAGACATGTTGAGGTATGAGGGCATTCATTAGATCGATGACCACGTTGTCGACGATTATAGCAAATAATGGGATTCGGGCATCCATAAGGGTTGGATGGCTGGGTGATGATACTTGACACTCTCATGATGCCTTCTAAGCTATTGGTCACAACCTTTTTACTTGTGGCTTCTCCTTCTTGCAAAACTTGGGCGGCCAATTGTCGCGGGATAGTCAATCTAGCAAAGTTAGTGGATCATAAGGACTTAATATCCCTTTCAGTATGACATTCCTCTTGAATTCGAATCTTAAACACTGCAATTCACAGACACTGATGTGCCTTCCTATTTTGGTAATCTTCTTGATGTGTTTCCTGCTTTTGTAATGTGTTAGTGCATTTCTTTGCGTTACACACCTTTGAAGAGAGATTTATACCAATTATAAAACAAGACGCCAACTATTTGATGGTGAACGAAGAGTCGGCCCATGGGGAGGTGACTATTGAAGTGCATTGATGGCAAACTATTTTGATGGATATTGCCTTTGTCACTTCAGAAAATCAGGTCTTTTTTATCATTGAAGTTTGGGATAGATGTGGACCATGCGGTACTTGAAGAGAAATTGGTTGTGAAAAAGGATGGAGCGTCATGCCGGAACAAGTGAATAATTGGGGAAAGCCACAATAATCTAGCTACTTTTGGAAGGTTGGAAGATAGGGCTGAGGGATGATCTGTATAAATCAACGACAGGGATCAGAAAAAGGGTTTGGGAAGGGGCATTCCAAGCAGGTGGAAGCCAAATATAAATGTCAAACATCCAACAATGAGTAGACAAATAATGGCCGAGAGGAGTTTTTCAAGGACCATGCTCACCAACTAGATATTTGGAGGGAGAACATTCGTTGCTGGCTGCTTTTGAAAGAGTTTAAGATTCCTAGAAACCTCAAAGAAATTGAAACTCCGGAGTTATCTTATTTAAAGATAGTGTTTGGTTGTGGAATAGAGATTGAACTAACTTTTTATTCCACAAAACTTGAGAAATTTGTGATGGGATCTAGGGATGATTTATTTAGATTAAAGGTATCCTCAAGTACCTAATTTCATGGAATTTGCGTTATCATTTTTAGTTTTATTTTCTATAATTGAAGCAAGGGTAGAGCTGGAAACTAAAAAATCATAGCAATACATGCACATGGATTCTATTTCTTTTTAGAATCTCACAACTCAAGATCAAGCAAGCTATTGTGGTTTATTTAGGACCGACAAATTCTTTTACTTTCGGAGCAAAAGTTTGAAAAGTATTTTTTTATTCTATTTGATAAAAAAAATGTAGTGATATTTTTTTAGACGTGCCTACCTGTATACTTTTTACCAACACATAACCTTTAGAACAGTACAATTTGGACAAGATTATGGTTGAAAGATAAAACAATATAATCTACCTTTTCTAAATGGAAGAAACTAAGTTGTCCCACTTTTGAGGTAATTACTACATTCCTTTGAAGTGAACGTACTTCCTTGGAAAATAAATCTTGTCTATTTGTTTGTCTATTACAGAGTTTAGTGGTAATGGTAGCTCTATAACCTCTTTCAAATCTACATTTTGATAAGGGAGTTAGTCAATGATGTCCTAGAGACATTATAGAATAGGTTCTTTTGACGAGAGAGGCGAACGATAAGCTTCTAGGAAACTAGTGTTTTCTAAATTATATGAAGGCAGTAAACAAATAAAAAATCATGGATATTTGAATACAGATTTCTGTTAAAAAGCAAAATATTTGATAGTAGCACTTTACATCTCCCTCAAAATCATTGTTTTCAGATGTTAGATTTCATGCAGTGATTTCTACATTTTTAAGGTTGAAACTTAATATTTTCATATGCTAACACTTCTGATCAAATTCGTCATTTATCTTGTGATTTTGCCATAGTTTATGTCAATTTTCATTTTCAAAGTATAGTTTTTTAAATCAAAAATCATTTTTTTCCTTTTCATTTTTGGCTTATCTTTTCTTTTTGAGGTTTCTCTCTATTCTTAAGCTCAAGCGGGATATTTACTTGCATTTAGGTGCCAGAGTTTCCATCAAAGCTGTTCTTTTATTGTGAAGAAGAACCCAAGAGTGGTGGGGAGACACCGATCGTGCTAAGTCATCGGATTCATGAGAGGATGAAGGAGCAATTTCCAGAGTTTGTTGAGAGATTGGAGGAACATGGCTTAATCTACACAAGAATTTTAGGTGAGGGAGATGATCCATCATCCCCCATAGGTCGCGGGTGGCAATCGACATTTTTGACGAAAGATAAAAGCACAGCAGAGGAAAGGTGTGTTTCGTCTCTAATGTATTTTTTGTGACAACACATAAGCTCTCTTATTCTCATTCCTTGTGCAATTTTGTTAAGCAGTATAAACTTCAATTATTTTCTACTGAAAAGTTGCAATTATAATTGCCATACTTTTTTCGTGATGAGCTGAATTTGTTACCTTTTGTTTCATGGAATTGACCTAAGAATATATATTGTTGTTCTTTGCAAATAACTAATATGTTCAAGGGCCAAAAATCTCAGACCTTGTCCTTTTTTGGACTACAAAAACTTCTATGTTGTTCATATATAGCATGCATTTTTTTTAGACATATATAGCATGCATGGTATTAAAATATATAACATACAGACATTTGTAAGGTTTCCTACATGTATTTTGGCTTTTCATTGATTGGATTTGGATGTAGCTGATGACTATTATATTTGCTAGTGTGCATATCATTTAGACATTTAAATGGTAGGTTGCTTCCCAATCAGACATGGATAAGAGAGACAATGGGGAGGTAGGACATACAAGTGAGTTTAGGAGATTTGCCTACACTTGCTTGTTGCTGCAGGGATGAGAACTTAAGTAAAAGTATAATCATTATCGCTTACTGATGCAATAATCCGCGTATCTAGCTTATGCTGCATCATTCTGCGGTCTATCTAATAACATAATAAATAAGTCATGTCACATCATTTTGCATCCTGGAAATGAATACTAACTGCAATTAGGTTTGGCTGATATGCACCTTGTATATCAAATCAATTAGGGTATCAATTGTGCAGATGGTAGGACTTAACAATGCCTGTTATATTATTTTAGAAAAAAAATGGAACTCCTTGGTACTAACGTGCAAAGACTGTGACTTCGTTTTCTTAGTTCAATCTGTCCACAACTTCACATTTCCATAAGCCATTATATTTAAGTTGTACTTTTAAAACTCAGGGCATCTCGATTGGGTATGGAGTTGGAATGGATGGAAGATGGAGTGAAGACAACAATGGGCCCAATACCAGCAATCAAGCTCGATGAATTCAGGGGAAGAAAAATATGGTTTAATAGCATGGTTGCTGCCTACACTGGCTGGAAGGATGCACGAAATGATCCTGTTAAAGCGGTAACTTTTGGAGATGGTACACCCTTGCCAGCTGATATCATCCAAGAATGCTTAAACATCCTTGAAGAAGAATGTGTTGCTATACCGTGGGAGAAGGGTGATATATTTCTTTTGGATAACCTTGCTGTTTTGCACTCTCGGCGATCATTCATTCCACCTCGGCGCATTCTGGCTTCACTTTGTAAATAGAAGTCCTCTTTCCAGGTACAGATTTTAGTCTGTACATACCATATTCTATTATCCACCACTCCTCTTCCTTGATAAGGTAATCCCTATGTCCCTTGTGCTCTTCCTAACGAACCAGTGTATTTCTATTGTGAGCTCATGGTCCTTAACAAGTGCTGCTGTAATTGTTTTCTCATGTTGTCTCACAAGGTTCGATATCATTAGCAGTAAATGAATAACACTCGGATAACTGCATTTGTAAGGACATGCAGTTTATATGAATCATAAATAAGAAGTGTTTATATCTCCAAACTGTTTCATTTCTTCAATATTATGTTTGTATTCAAGAACTAAGCAGATCCAGTCTTTCAGTAGTCTTTTTCATCTTTTTTTTTGTTAAGAACGATTTGTCCTCCGTAATCAAACTTTAATATTTTTCAGAAACATCAAGAGAGTGCAAAAGCAGCAACATTTGTTTTTCCCATAAATTAGCAAACACAACTTTACATATTGGCATGTTTGATCTACACATATATAGAACCCACCACTAAAATAAAATATCTTCTCATGCTGCATAGTGAGGAGGAAAGGAAACGGTATTCTTGTGCTATTTCGCCTTGGTAAAAAACAACTTTTTTTTCGGCATTCTTGTGCTATTCCACTTTGGTTAAAAACAACTTTTTTTATTGTTTGATGGATTAATCTTCAGAATGTGGTCGAAAATGCAGAGCGTTAAAAATAATCCTTTGTCGAAGTTACTGGATTCACTAATCAATTGAAACGAGAAAAATATGAATTTCTTTATAAAGTATACATAACATTTTACATATATACTATATATGTGTGTGTGTACGAATTGCAAGCTATAGTGGTGGAACTAAAGCAATTAATTGATCCAAGAGACCATGTGATGGAATGATGTGAGTTAGGAGATAAAACTTTACACTTTAAAAGAAAAAAAAAACTAATGCACAAGCCTAAAGCGATTGCTAAACAAATGTAAAGCTAAGCTGAATTGGGCCCTTGTAAATGACGGATAAAACACCAGACCAAGATCATGTTTTCCTTTTGAACTCCAAGGAACCTTCTTCGTTGCACAAAGCAACAAGGAAAAGGAAGAGGAGGCATCAAGTAAAGAACTAATTAGCCAACCACTCAATTCTATATCCAGTTCCCAGGGCAAAAGTATATATGGTGGACAAGAGCTCTAAAGCAGTTTTTGATGTCGTCGTTCATGATCTTGGATTATCAACGCAAACTACTTTGGATTCTTATAGTACAAAATGACTCGTTTCTTTCTACCCCCCCAAAAAAAAAAAGAAAAAGGATGACTCGTTTCCATATCCACCACCAACCGAAACGCAAGTAAGCCGCAGGTGCGTGTGTGCCCGGCGTGGCAAAATGATGGCGGCATCGTATGGATCAAAAAGAAAGATCCAAGTGGATCCTGACACTGTCACGCCATTAATAAATTTATGCACAGCTCGTGAGCAAAAACTTTGGTTCGTTCTTTAATAATTAATTCTCTTTGCAGGTCCATTTCGATATGAACCTTCCTGTGCTTACTTACTCTATACGTACTTTATATAATGGTATCATAACATATGCAAGATCATACAGCATCTGCACGTAGACCCGCCGATATGGATGTATATCTCATGTGATCATATACCTCATGTCGATATGGATGCAAAGCTCTCATACGTCGTTGGCCAAACAAATTAATCAAATTGGCGTGACGGACGCAACAGCAGCAGTCCATGGTGACCCGGTCGTCGCCATGCATGCAAGTAGACAAAGTAAACAAAAGAAGGAACTGTGCTGGAATGCACAGACGAGTGTGGATGAAGCAGCTGCGCACGCCAAGCTGAAATTAAAACAAAGATGAAATGGACAACTCGGGCGAGTTCGAAAACCGTATCGATCCTTCGCCAGACGGATGACGAAGCCAACCACCACCAACCATTAGGTTAACCGACGTGTGTGGACGATCAACAGACTGCGGTAAAAATAAAAAAGAAGAACCATTCGGACGTCGAGACGTGGATGCATGAGCCCCATGCAAGTAGGATTAGTACCGCGTCCAAGTGGCCCAGACCGTGCACAGACAAAAATGGCAGCTTCCATTACTTATAGAAATACTAAATTCTTAATGGATTGAATCTCAGCTTGTTCAATTCAAGTATATATTTTTTAACCTAGAGTGACAAAATAGTGAATTCTAAACGAATTTCATGAGTGTTCAATAAAAAAAATATAACATATTATTTTGCCTTACAAAGTAGAATTAATATTTTGAAAAGTAAATATCTCATGAATATTTGATTTTTAATTATTATATTAAATAGATAATATTTTCTATTCTTTTAAAAATAATTAGAATACTATTTTTTTGAATAATAATTATTCAACCAAAAGAAGATTCTGAATTTTGATCTTTGAGTCAGAATTAGCTATATTTTTGTGTTATGATAAAAAATCTTACTTTTGCTATATATTATTTATAGGTACTATCAAGAGAATGTGTATATAAAATTTATTATTATAATTCTATTATTTAATATTTTTTGTCATGATAATAATTTAATCAATGACGACTTTCATAAATCTTCTAAATATTTTTATGATTATCTCCTGCCTAATATCGGGTGAAAATATCATTGATTATCAACAGAATAACCTGTCAAATCAACTGTGTGATCTAAAGATCGAGGTGTTGCTTGGGCGTGATAAACATTGCCCTTTCCGAGTTCTATCTGAAATAATGGCTGGTAGAGTGCATGGTGGACCATATGACATGGTGGTTTCCACTCTTTTTTTTTTAATCTTTTTTGGTGGATGTAGAGAGGGCTGCTGCTGCAGCAGCACGAGAGGTCTTCATCGAGTGGTCATCATGGAGATGAGGATGGTTGGAGTGCCTGGAAGATCCCCTCTGTCCAAAGTTGGTGCAGTTTCTTCTAAATAAGTTAGATTAGGAAATTTAAAGTGGATTTTGAGGCCACCATAATGTGCAATGACCTCTCTTATTTTTTTTCTCTCTCATGCAGAAAGACCCTCTACATTTTGCTTCTCATTGCAAGGCATGCAAGATGTTGTGGGGGAAGACAAGGACATAACAGAAAATGGCACTGTTGGTTCATTCACTGGGGCATTCATCATGTAGAAGTTAGTTTTTGAATGATTTTGAAATTTGACTATAAAAATTGACTTGATTTTATTAAGTTATTAAACTAATTAATTATTGATGGTGGCACTGCATTTGGGCTACTTGTGCATGCCATTGTGGAATTGGGCAATTGCATAAGTGTAATAGCATGCGTCATATATTGAATATTCTTATATATGCTTATCCATTCATATCACAGTTTTGTCTACATGTTTCTCGCCATTGTTTTGTGGACTGTAGTAAAACAATGGAGGGCATTAAGAAAATGTGGGTCCTAAAAGTCCATGTTGCATGGTGCTACTTCTGCACATTATGAGCGGTCGTCCAAAGGTCTTGGTGGGCATAAGTGCATAACGAGACAAAACAAATTTGAAGCTTGCCTAGTTTTGCCTTGACTGAGTGATGCCATTGCTATTGTATTTTGAGACTGAATTATATATAGAGCATTTTTAATATAGTGCTTGTAGCACAGGTTAGAAAGTAATATTACCTATTGTAAAAAAAATTAATCATTATTCATTTGTACATAAAATATTATTATTTTCTTAATAAGTGCATCACATATTCCTTTATATATATATATATATATATATATTGGTTAAAACTAAATGATATTGTTCAAACATGCATAATTAGTTATTTATATGCACATCATTTGTTATACAAACTATGTGCTCCTTTTGCTTTAAAGAATAAAACTAAAAATGGAAAAAAATAATTTGATTCTCCTCGTGAAATAGTTTGTCTCCATTTTTTTATCTTCAATGTTTTTTTTTTCTAATAGTATGTACTTCTTTTTTTGGTGACTTTCGAAAGATAAAAATAATAATGTAATGAGCTACAAGATGGTGTAAAACAATTTAGCCGCAAGGTCGGTGCGTAATAACCACCTTGCGGTTGAACTATGCGTTTTGTACTCACATTTATCTCATTTTGAAAATAACATAATATGCTTTAGCATAAAATAAGGATAAATATATTTATCTCCCAACCAAGTATATATTTTATATGGGTACATATTTTTCTTTGTAATTTTAATCTTCTCTATTTTATATATTCATATGTTCCACAAATTATAATCGATCGATTTTAACATTTTTCACACAAAGGCATTTTAGTAGTTCACCGATCAAGATATTTTATCATCTGAATTACCCGCTTTTTGATTTTTTTTAACTTCTATTTAAAGTGGCGAATGATATTGTAGTTCAATTTGTCAAGATGTTGACTCTTATAATTTAAAAACCCAAAATTATGAGGCAATTTATCATTAATGCTCTTAAAAGATATGATGAAATGAGCAAAATTATCATCCTAAATAGGACTTCCAGAAGGTTTGGGCCCTTCAAATTATTTTTAATTAGCGCAGGGTTATGTATCAACATGGACCTAACTCATATTTTTTATATTTTGTCCTCTTGCCCTCCCTCAATGAGTTGTCGTTCTCCTTTTGCTTCTTGCTCTACCCCTCTTCTCCTCTCACCCCCATCACTTCCACCATCTTTTGGTGAATTAAAATTACATAAAAAAAATAATGAAACTTGGTTGGCATGAATTTGATTTTCAAGTTGAAAAAAGTAATTTCAAATTCGATTGTTAGAGCTATTAATTTGATCAACATCATTTTTTCTGCTCTCGATCGAAATTTTAAGTCTAAAACAACGGATTCTTTAGGAAAAAAGTAGATGCTTTAAAAAAATATAAAATGATGTAATTATTTTATATTTTATGTGGAAAAATATTTTTAGAATTTCACATGATGAGTGTTAAGATGCATGCTTTTGGGTAAGCAACCTTCTAACGATTCAAAATGAAGTCATATTATTTTACTAATTTTAAGTCATTAACTAATTGACCTATACATATTGTCAATTGAGTACAATTAATTTTGACTGCATCGATGGACATTGGCTAGCTTGGTGACGACACGAACCCCAAGGCCGTGTCCGAGCTGGGTCGGGACATCTCTTCGGACATTTTATGTGACGCCCAAATTTTTAATTAGAATATAATTTAAATTTTAATTAAATTAATCAAAAGCAAATTGATAATTCTCTTAACCCAAGTTCCTATAAATAAGACTTAAATCTCAAAATTTTCTCATCCTCATTATTTTGCCCTAGCCGTCTTTTTCTCCCTCAAGTCTCTCTCTCTCTCTAGGTAAGGCATGACCTCTCACTCTCTTAAGTTTATTGTTTCATCTCCTCATGATTTGTGGATTCATGCCAGAGGAAAGAGGACACTCGAAGAGCACATGACAACAGTAAGGAGGAGAAGAACAACGAGGTTTCGACATGAATTTTACCGGAAAC
Organism: Pontederia paniculata; assembly: GCA_001647135.1. Classification (NCBI taxonomy): domain Eukaryota; kingdom Viridiplantae; phylum Streptophyta; class Magnoliopsida; order Commelinales; family Pontederiaceae; genus Pontederia; species Pontederia paniculata. The sequence goes on along the minus strand of LTAE01001575.1, from coordinate 30,759 downwards.
GAGGAATGTAAGGGGGTCCTTAGGAATCCTTCATGAAACTCATCTTCATAATTGAGACATGGGTTTTTGTTTTTTTATGATGATGATGCGTGATCCATGAATGTTTCTTCATATTTTTATCGACATTTTGATGGAGATCTGATCTCCAATTTTCGAACGCCGGCCGAAGAATGCGTACTGCACAGGACAACACGGACCATGTTCCTCAGAACACGGACCACATTCTCCTATGTGGATCGCGCCCGGCGACGTGCCCCTTTTCCTTTACGCCTGACGTCTAACTCCGGTCGTGTCTCCGATACGGACTGGGTCGACAGTGTGGCTTTCTTCCGCGTTCGCCGACGCAGATCGCGCTCGACGGCGCACGATTTTTCTTTTCGCTGGACGCCAAACTCTGGTCGTGTCTCCGACACGGATCAGGTCGACGGCGCACGCTTCTTCTATGTACACGATGTTGTAGATCACCTTCTTCGCGTTCGCCGACGCAGACCGCGTCAGGCAGTGCACTCTCAATGACGGACTCAGGTCGCGCTCGCTAGCGTGGATTGCGCCTAGCGACACGCCCTCCCACGATGAAACCCTAATTTTCTTCGCCACGTTGGAGTACAACTCGAACCGTATTGAACAACACGGACCGTGTCAAGACTCCTACCCGAAGACGATGTCTTATCAGACTCGGGTTCGTCGCTGCCGGAACACTTTCTACAGACCCGACGCAGATCGTGTTTTTCAGGTCGCGGACAATATTGGAAACGATGCGGCACGCATCCCTCTACAGGGAGAGCGGACCATGTTCTCACCCAGGTCGTGTTCACCGACCCGGTCCGTCTCATGAGATTTTCTCTAGAAGTTCCTGTACATGATATGATGTATGTTACCTAACCATGATAATGTAAACATTATAAGGTGCATATAGTAATCCAAGATAAAAATGTAATTGGCGGGACTTCATATACTGATTGCAAAATCGAGAGAAAAAGGAGGATGATGAGGGGGACAGGGGATGTAGCTGCAGGCAAAACAGTGAAACCACGAGGCGTGTGACTCCAAATCACTATTCCCGTTGCACGGTCCTCTCCCATACCTGTGCAACGAATCCTGCTGGTGGTCCTGTACAACCATTGATGTCATGTCGCATGAAAGTACATGAGGATCCCTTAAACTAATGAAGAGCTCTTCACCATATGATGATGATGATGATGATGATGATGTTAACAATAAAAGAAGATAATGATGATGCTCATGAATAATAATCTTCATGTCTTTTATGATGTTCTCCATTATTATTCTATTTTGTTTTATTCCTATTTGAGCCTTACATACTGGGCGTTAGCTCACGAGAGGTTCACCTATCCTAATCTGGACCCTGTAGAAAATTAGGTACTCTCTATGATGATGGTGGCGTGCACGTGCGATGCTCATGACAATATGTAGTTGCACATGTTATTTTCTAGTCTTAGGTTGATGATGTATTAGGTTAATATTGAGTTGTACCTTCAAACTCATTTATTCATGTTGAGTCTTTGTCACTATTATGTGTTATGTTAGATTGTCTAGACATTTATGTTGGACCAGTTTAGCATTTAATTTTAATATAGCAGATTTTTAGAAATTGGTTAGTCTTCCGCTGATGTGGCTTAGTTCTTGACTGAATAGTCAAGAGTTAAGTCAATGATGTATGACGTGTAATGTCGCCCAAAAAGTTTAAATTTTGGGCACGTTACATTTAGGTATCAGAGTCTAACGTTAGGAACCTTTTGGCTTCCTTAGACTATAGGATGTTAAGTTTATGTCCAATTGTCATGAGCAGTCGTCACGCAATCAAGTGAGTATTTAAACCAATTAAGTTTTATGATGATGATGTAGGCTAATCACCCTATGGGTTGATGAAATTGCAGATGACTGGCACTAGAGCTTCTAGTTAGGAAGGAAATCCGGCTGGTGGCAACCCACGAAGGACCACTCAGGACCAGCAGCCAATTGTGAGCTCCAAGGACACTATCCAGCAGTTCCTCAAGTTGCACCCTCCTGAATTCAATGAGACAGACAACTTCGAATGTGCTGAGAAATAGATTCAGAAGATGGAAGAAATATTCTAGGAAATGGAATGTGCTGAAGCGCGGGAAATCGTCTATGCGGTTAATCGCCTGACTGAAGATGCAAATGATTGGTGGGACACTATCAAGATTACCAACTGCAGGAAGATCGTCTATGCGGTTAATCGCCTGACAGAAGATGGACGTCGTCAGCTGGAAGGAGTTCAAAGAGACCTTCAACACTCGCTATTTTTTTGCCTACAAGAGGGCCCAAAAGGTTGAGGAGTTCTTGCAGTTGAAACAGGGCAACATGGACGTCACTGCTTACATGAACAAGTTCATCCGCCTTCAAAAGTACTCCAATCTCCAGGAGAGAGAAGGAGAGCACCAAACCTTTGTTCGTGGTGTGAACTATGAGATTAGAGTTCGGACCATTGGGAGCAACTGCACCACCATTGATCAAGCGACCGAAGTAGCATCTGGGCTGGAGATGAATCATAAGGAAAAGATGAAGAACAAGACTGCTTCACGTCATCAGGATCTGCCCAAATATAGTTGGGCTAACAAGAGACGTGGAGACCGAGGAGGCAACCGTCGTGATGATCGAGCGAGGCCCTACGAACCTCGTGATACTCGACCTGCTCGTCAGAACAACCAACAACCCCAGCAGAGCCGAGGTGTCTGCCCCCACTGCCAGAAGAACCACTACGAGGAGTGCTATAGGAAGATTGGTGTCTGCATCAACTGCGGCAAGCAGGACCATTACATCAGAGACTACCCCGAGCCACGGAGGGATGGACCATATCGCGTAAGAGGAGGAGGCTCTGATGCGTAAAATGCTGCAGTGCAAAGGAAAACCAGCAAGTATACTGATCGCGCACAAGTAATATAGAAGATGAGAAGGATGTCGAACCCACGAGGATTATTGTTTTGTCTTAATTAATTCTAAGGTGAATTGAGAGAAATAATTTACTGAATGTTTATTTAAATGTTCAAAACAGAAACTAAGTAATTATAAAAAGAAGAGTATAAATGAGGTAAGTAAATATAGGAATTCAAGATATGGGGAAGGTAATGGTATATTCACCACTAAGTTGATTGGATTAAATTAAGCACAGGTTATTCCTAATGATGGACTAGGTATGCATAACGGTGTGATCCCTCAACAGGTACAATCACCTATCTTAATCTCAGACTTACTAAGGATGTTCAACGAAACCACCTTATATAAATCCTTAATTAAGATGCAATATTGTTCTGCAAACCTAAACTATTGATTGCTTAACAAGACCTATCAATAGGCCACAAAATCTGAATCTTGAACAAGTACTCAAATTAAGATATGCAATGGTAAGACTTATTTCTGGATCAATTCTCCCTACAAATCAGATCATAAAACTCTTTTACACTAAGTAGTTAATAAAAGATATTCAAGATCATCTCAGAGGAAAAACAGCATTAAGAACGCATAGCATATTCAAAAGGAACAATCTATAAAGTCTTTCAATCAATATTAGGGTTCATAAAATCCATAAAACGAAATACTCACGAATAAAATAAGAAGTTCAGAACTAAACAAAATAAGTAGTTCAGAGAATAAGAATTATAAGAAACTACAAAGGACGAAGTTGAACAGCCCTTCTGCGAATGCACTGTTCTTCCTTCAATCCAGCAGCCTCTAGCCTTCGTCTTCTCTTCTCCAATGGTTGAATCAATTCCCCGCCTTCTTCTCTAGATCTCTGGATAGAATCTGGAAATTATGATATGAGTTCTGCACCTCCAAGATTCCAAACGTCCAAAAGATTATCCAGCCTCCCCCTCTCTGGTTGCCCCCGAAATTCTTTTATACCTAGGGTTTTCTAGGGTTGAATCAACATTCCATACGAACCCTTGGATCAAATCTGTTTCTCTATCAACGGTGATGATGAGAGTCCAATAAAACTTGTGCAAATACTCAGAAATAAGATAGAATCCAATCTTTGAAGTCTTCAATCAAATCCAAAACTTCCTGGCCGTCGAATTATCTCGAAATCGAGCAAATATCAAAACTGCGACATCTTCTCACGGCCCGTTACAGAATGTAACGGCTCGTAAGTATGAACCTTTCATTCTGGTCTTCATCTTCACGGCCCGTAATGGACTGTAACGACCCGTAAGTCGGGCACAAGCTGGTTCTGCCGAGGCGAAATTTCTAACTTACGGCCCGTGACAAGATGTCACGGCCCGTAATACTTCTGCTGTAGCTTCTGGTCACCTCGTCAAGCCGTCGTGATACGTTGTAACGCCTCGTGATTTCTCAAGTAACGGCCCGTAACACATGGTAACGGCCCGTGATGTTTCCGCTGTAGTTCGCCATCGCTTCTGCCAAGGTCGTGATATACTCTTACGGCTCGTTATATGCATAGTAACGGCCCGTAACATGACATAACGGCCCGTTACGGATCTGGATTTGTGTTGGGGAGCTTCGGCAAGTCGTAACATCCAGTTGCGGTCGTGACCTTCTTCATTACGGCCCGTTATATTTCATAACGGCCCGTGATATGTTGAACTTGCTTCTGTTGTGGTCGTGATAGTGCATAACACCTCACGACGGCTGAATGCTACTTTTATACCTCCATCACGGCCCGTAATGATCTGTCACGGCCCGTGATGGGCACTGGAGATTGAATTAATCTTCGTAAATGTGTGCTTTTGTGAATTGCTTCCGGACCTTAGCCTTTTAAGATGATTTCCTGCAAAATATTCATCAACAAGGGTAGAATCAAGACTCAAAATAATATGAACAAATAAAGACTAAAATAGATGCATGCGATGCCAAAATGACTCAAAATTATGCCTAATGCAGGCCCTAAAATATGTTATAAAATGCATGCATCAGGCTCCAACCGAATTGCTGGACGTGCTTACCAGATGCATGACGACCACAGAAATTGCCCTGAGGATGCTATCCAAGGTACTCTTCCTGTTGCTGATATCCCTGCCACGATATTGTTTGACACCGGAGCTACTCACTCTTTTATCTCTGAGGATTTTGCTGCTTTAATCAATTTGAAGGCAGAGGATGACAATTACCCGATGGAGATCTCTACTCCTTTGGGTGTTATTCACACTCAACGGTATATACCTAATATACCGATGAGGATCTAGCAGAAGGATTTCTTTGCAGATCTGGTGATCATCCCGATGACTGACTACGATATCATCCTTGGTATGGACTGACTGTCATACCACGACGCACGCATGCATTGTCTCCAGAAGAAGATCGAGATTCGCACACCGTGGGGCGGACCACGGGCTGCTATTCGAGGCACCCCGAACTACAATGGCAAGATACTAATATTTGCCATGAAGGCCCAAAAGATGCTGAGAAGAGGATGCTGAGGCTACCTAGCAAGTGTGGTGAAGACATATGAACCAACTAAGGAGCTCGACAAGATAGACGTAGTAAAGGACTTTACAGATGTCTTCCCAGCAGATGTCTTAAGACTACCTCCACAGAGGGAGATCGATTTCCAAATCGATCTTGTACCAGGAACGACTCCCATATCAAAAGCTCCCTACCACATGGCGCCTGTTGAAATGAAGGAACTGAAGACTCAATTCAGGAGCTTCTCGATAAGGGGTTTATCCGACCTAGCATCTCACCTTGGGGTGCTCCAGTTCTATTCGTGAAGAAGAAGGATGGGTCATTGCGTCTCTACATTGACTACACGATGCTGAACAAGGCGACGATCAAGAACACGTACCCTCTACCGTGCGTCGATGACTTGTTCGACCAACTCTTTAAAGCAACGGTGTTCTCGAAAATTGATTTAAGAAGTGGCTACCATCAGCTCAGTGTTGAATCTAGGATCCCGAGAATATTTTGATGATCACAAATTTGTAAGGGAACTTAGATTGTACTGATGAACTTGTTGAGCTGAATTCTGTAACAGGATGTGTTCAAGTTCAGAGTTGTTAAGTCGACCGAAGCCAAAAGAATGGACGACCTATGCACATGGAAGACATCTCAGAAGAAGCATATGTGTGCAGCGATCGTCCTATGAATACATAGTGATCGACCTATATTGAAGGAAGGTGCATGAGAAGAGGGATNTGCGATTCAGCAGAAAGTGGAGCTGATCAGAGAGCTGATCAAAGTAATGTCGAAAATTGTGCAAAGAAAGTGGAGCTGATCAGAGACAGGATGAAAGCAGCTCAAGACTGGCAAAAGAGCTATGCAGACAAAAGCCGAAGGGAGCACATTTTCAAGGTAGGAGACAAAGTAATGTTGAAGACATTGCCAACCAAAGGGGTTATGCGATTCAGCAGAAAGTGGAGCTGATCAGAGAGCTGATCAAAGTAATGTCGAAAATTGTGCAAAGAAAGTGGAGCTGATCAGAGACAGGATGAAAGCAGCTCAAGACTGGCAAAAGAGCTATGCAGACAAAAGCCGAAGGGAGCACATTTTCAAGGTAGGAGACAAAGTAATGTTGAAGACATTGCCAACCAAAGGGGTTATGCGATTCAGCAGAAAGTGGAGCTGATCAGAGAGCTGATCAAAGTAATGTCGAAAATTGTGCAAAGAAAGTGGAGCTGATCAGAGACAGGATGAAAGCAGCTCAAGACTGGCAAAAGAGCTATGCAGACAAAAGCCGAAGGGAGCACATTTTCAAGGTAGGAGACAAAGTAATGTTGAAGACATTGCCAACCAAAGGGGTTATGCGATTCAGCAGAAAGTGGAGCTGATCAGAGAGCTGATCAAAGTAATGTCGAAAATTGTGCAAAGAAAGTGGAGCTGATCAGAGACAGGATGAAAGCAGCTCAAGACTGGCAAAAGAGCTATGCAGACAAAAGCCGAAGGGAGCACATTTTCAAGGTAGGAGACAAAGTAATGTTGAAGACATTGCCAACCAAAGGGGTTATGCGATTCAGCAGAAAGTGGAGCTGATCAGAGAGCTGATCAAAGTAATGTCGAAAATTGTGCAAAGAAAGTGGAGCTGATCAGAGACAGGATGAAAGCAGCTCAAGACTGGCAAAAGAGCTATGCAGACAAAAGCCGAAGGGAGCACATTTTCAAGGTAGGAGACAAAGTAATGTTGAAGACATTGCCAACCAAAGGGGTTATGCGATTCAGCAGAAAGTGGAGCTGATCAGAGAGCTGATCAAAGTAATGTCGAAAATTGTGCAAAGAAAGTGGAGCTGATCAGAGACAGGATGAAAGCAGCTCAAGACTGGCAAAAGAGCTATGCAGACAAAAGCCGAAGGGAGCACATTTTCAAGGTAGGAGACAAAGTAATGTTGAAGACATTGCCAACCAAAGGGGTTATGCGATTCAGCAGAAAGTGGAGCTGATCAGAGAGCTGATCAAAGTAATGTCGAAAATTGTGCAAAGAAAGTGGAGCTGATCAGAGACAGGATGAAAGCAGCTCAAGACTGGCAAAAGAGCTATGCAGACAAAAGCCGAAGGGAGCACATTTTCAAGGTAGGAGACAAAGTAATGTTGAAGACATTGCCAACCAAAGGGGTTATGCGATTCAGCAGAAAGTGGAGCTGATCAGAGAGCTGATCAAAGTAATGTCGAAAATTGTGCAAAGAAAGTGGAGCTGATCAGAGACAGGATGAAAGCAGCTCAAGACTGGCAAAAGAGCTATGCAGACAAAAGCCGAAGGGAGCACATTTTCAAGGTAGGAGACAAAGTAATGTTGAAGACATTGCCAACCAAAGGGGTTATGCGATTCAGCAGAAAGTGGAGCTGATCAGAGAGCTGATCAAAGTAATGTCGAAAATTGTGCAAAGAAAGTGGAGCTGATCAGAGACAGGATGAAAGCAGCTCAAGACTGGCAAAAGAGCTATGCAGACAAAAGCCGAAGGGAGCACATTTTCAAGGTAGGAGACAAAGTAATGTTGAAGACATTGCCAACCAAAGGGGTTATGCGATTCAGCAGAAAGTGGAGCTGATCAGAGAGCTGATCAAAGTAATGTCGAAAATTGTGCAAAGAAAGTGGAGCTGATCAGAGACAGGATGAAAGCAGCTCAAGACTGGCAAAAGAGCTATGCAGACAAAAGCCGAAGGGAGCACATTTTCAAGGTAGGAGACAAAGTAATGTTGAAGACATTGCCAACCAAAGGGGTTATGCGATTCAGCAGAAAGTGGAGCTGATCAGAGAGCTGATCAAAGTAATGTCGAAAATTGTGCAAAGAAAGTGGAGCTGATCAGAGACAGGATGAAAGCAGCTCAAGACTGGCAAAAGAGCTATGCAGACAAAAGCCGAAGGGAGCACATTTTCAAGGTAGGAGACAAAGTAATGTTGAAGACATTGCCAACCAAAGGGGTTATGCGATTCAGCAGAAAGTGGAGCTGATCAGAGAGCTGATCAAAGTAATGTCGAAAATTGTGCAAAGAAAGTGGAGCTGATCAGAGACAGGATGAAAGCAGCTCAAGACTGGCAAAAGAGCTATGCAGACAAAAGCCGAAGGGAGCACATTTTCAAGGTAGGAGACAAAGTAATGTTGAAGACATTGCCAACCAAAGGGGTTATGCGATTCAGCAGAAAGTGGAGCTGATCAGAGAATGTGGAGCTGATCAAAGTGGAGCTGAGCACATTTTCAAGGTAGGAGACAAAGTAATGTTGAAGACATTGCCAACCAAAGGGGTTATGCGATTCAGCAGAAAGTGGAGCTGATCAGAGAGCTGATCAAAGTAATGTCGAAAATTGTGCAAAGAAAGTGGAGCTGATCAGAGACAGGATGAAAGCAGCTCAAGACTGGCAAAAGAGCTATGCAGACAAAAGCCGAAGGGAGCACATTTTCAAGGTAGGAGACAAAGTAATGTTGAAGACATTGCCAACCAAAGGGGTTATGCGATTCAGCAGAAAGGAAAAGCTCAGTCCACGCTATGCTGGACCATTCGAAGTGCTGGAGATGATCGGTGATAGAGCATGCAAATTGGCACTGCCCCCATCTTTCGGACATGTGCATAATGTATTCCACGTTCCATGCTCAAGGAGTACAACCATGACGATGCAAATGTGATCCAGTTGGAGAAGATCAACATTCGAGATGATATGACCTACATTGAATACCATGTGAAGATTCTAGATTTTCAAAATAGAAGAATGAAGAACAAGATGGTGGCAATGGTCAAAGTGGCTTGGATGCATCATCAAGCCACATGGGAACTGGAAGAAGAAATGCGCTGGGAGTTTCCTTACTTATTTGGTAAGACTCCTATCTTTATCTAAATTCGAGGACGAATTTTATTCTAAGAGGTTTATGATGTGACGCCCAAATTTTTAATTAGAATAAGATTTAAATTTTAATTAAATTAGTCAAGAGAAAATCGGTAATTCTTTCAACCCAATCCCTTATAAATAAGACCTAAACTTTAGAATTTTTTCCTCCTCATTATTTTGCCCTAGCCGTCTCTTTCTCCCTCAAGTCTCTCTCTCTCTAGGTAAGGCATGACCTCTCCCTCTCTTAAGTTTATTGTCTCATCTCCTCATGGTTTGGGGATTCATGCTAAAGGAAAGAGAATGTCCGAGGAGCGCAGGACAACAGTAAGGAGGAGAATAACAACGAGGTTTCGACATGGATTTTATTAGAAACGAGGTATGTAAGGGGGTCCTTAGGAATCCTCCATGAAACTCATCTTCATGATTGAGACATGAATTTTTGGTTTTTTTTTATGATGATGCATGATCCATGAATGTTTCTTCATATTTTTATCGATGTTTTGATGGAGATCTGATATCCAGTTTTCGGACGCGACCGAAGGATGCGTACTGCGCAGGACGACACGGACAGTGTTCCTGAGAACACGGGCCGCGTTCTCCTACGCGGATCACGCCCGGCGGCGCGCCCCTTTTTCTTTACGCTTGACGTCTAACTCCGGTTGTGTCTCCGATACGGACTGGGTCGACGGCGTGGCTTTCTCTCGCTTTCGCCGACGCAGATTGTGCTCGACGGCGCACGATTTTCCTTTTCACCGGACGGCAAACTCTGGCCATGTCTCCGACATGGATCAGATCGACAACGTGCATTTCTTCTATGTACACGATGATGCAGATCGCCTTCTTCGCATTCGCCGACGCAGGCCGCGTTAGACGGCGCGTTCTCGATGACGGACTCAGGCCGTACTCGCCGGTGCGGATTGCGCCTGGCGACGCGCCCTCCCACGATGAAACCCTAATTTTCGCCGCCGATACAAATCGGACCGTGTTGGACAGCACGGACCGTGTCAGGACTCCTACTCGAGAAGATGATGCCTTATCGGACTCAGGTTCGTCGCTGCCGGAACACTTTCTACAGACCCGACGCTGATTGCATTTTTTAGGTCGCGGACCACTTCGAAAATTGTGCGGCGCGCATCCCTCTGCAGGGAGAGTGGACCGTGTTCTTCGAACAAGGTCGTGTTTGCGTGACCTCACCCGGGCCGTGTTCATCGACGCGGTCCGTCTCATGAGATTTTCTCCGGAAGTTCCTGTACATGATATGATGTATGTTACTTAACCATGCTGATGATGTAAACACTATAAGGTGCTTATTGCAATCCAAGATAAAAGATGTAATTGGCGGGACTTCATGCACTGATTGCAAAATCGGGAGAAAAATGAGGATGATGAGGGGGACAAGGGGTGTAGCTGCAGGCAAAACAGTGAAATCCCGGGGCGCATGACTCCAAATCACTGCTGACCATTGTTCCAGTTGCACGATCCTCTTCCATACTTATGCAACGAATTCTGCTCGTGGTCCTGTACAACAACTAATGATGATGATGATGGTGTTAACAATAAAAGAAGATAATGATGATGCTCATGAATAATAATCTTCATGTCTTTTATGATGTTCTCCCAAGCATGATTTTATTATTTTGTTTTATTCTTATTTGAGCCTTACATACTGGGCGTTAGTTCACGAGTGGTTCACCTCTTAGGCATCTGGACCTTGCAGGGAATTAGACTCTCTATGATGATGGTGGCGTGCACGTGCGATGCTCATGACAGTCTGCAGTTGCACATGTTATCTTCTTATCTTAGGTTAATGATGTATTATGTTACTAATAGTTGTACCTTCAAAAACATTTATTCATGTTGAGTCTTTGTCACTATTATGATGTTATGTTAGATTGTCTAGACATTTATGTTGGACCAATTTAGTATTTAATTTTAATATAGCAGATTTTTAGAGATTGTTTAGTCTTTCACTGATGTGGCTTAATTCTTGACCGAAAAGTCAAGAGTCAAGTCAATAATGTATGACGTGTAATATCGTCCAAAATGTTTAAATTTTGGGGGCGTTACATTTTTAATCAGCACCCCATGGACCCGATGAACACGAACTCGATTAGAGTCAACAAGTTTTTATAAATATATATTATTCAAATGATTTTTTTTGTAATGAAAGGTGCTCACTTATATTTTTTTTAGAGTTATTTTCATAAACATCCATCAAACTATTTTTGATTGACAAGTTTAATCCAATAATTTGGTATTAAATTTATTCACATTATTTTAATTTATTAATTTATTATTTTATTCTTCTAACTAAAAAAATATTCTTTTCTCTCTCCATGCTCTCTCTCCTTTCTCCGAACTCTCTTTGTCTGTGCGGTCTCTTCTTTTTTTCCATCTGCTCGCTCTCTTTCTCCTCACACATTCTCTCTCTCTCTCTCTCCGAACTCTTTTGTCTGCACGCTCTCTCTTCTCTTTCTCTCCCACTCGCTTGGTTGCCATGCAAGCGAGCTCGCGTAGGCAAGGCTTCTGCGCGAGCTCGCGTGACATGTGCGAGTTCGCGTAGACGGCGACATGACCTGCGTGAGCTTGCGCATAGGGTTCAAGCGAGCTCGCCGCCTCGAGCATGGCGACGCGAGCTCACACAAACTCTCTCTCTCTCTCTCTTTCTCCTCACACATACTCTCTCTCTCTCTCTCCGAACTCTTTTGTCTGCACGCTCTCTCTTATCTTTCTCTCCCACTCGCTTGGTTGACATGCAAGCGAGCTCGCGTAGGCAAGGCTTCTGCGCGAGCTCGCGTGACATGTGCGAGTTCGCGTAGACGGCGACATGACCTGCGTGAGCTTGCGCATGGGGTTCAAGCGAGCTCGCCGCCTCGAGCATGGCGACGCGAGCTCACACATACTCTCTCTCTCTCTCTCTGAACTCTTTTGTCTGCACGCTCTCTCTTCTCTTTCTCTCCCACTCGCTTGGTTGCCATGCAAGCGAGCTCGCGTAGGCAAGGCTTCTGCGCGAGCTCGCGTGACATGTGCGAGTTCGCGTAGACGGCGACATGACCTGCGTGAGCTTGCGCATGGGGTTCAAGCGAGCTCGCCGCCTCGAGCATGGCGACGCGAGCTCACACATACTCTCTCTCTCTCTCTCTGAACTCTTTTGTCTGCACGCTCTCTCTTCTCTTTCTCTCCCACTCGCTTGGTTGCCATGCAAGCGAGCTCGCGTAGGCAAGGCTTCTGCGCGAGCTCGCGTGACATGTGCGAGTTCGCGTAGACGGCGACATGACCTGCGTGAGCTTGCACATGGGGTTCAAGCGAGCTCGCCGCCTCGAGCATGGCGAGGCGAGCTCGCCATGCGCTAGCTTGCGTAGGCGATGAGCTCAGGCGGCAAGCTTGCGTAGGCAGTGATCGTGCGACTTGCGCAAGCTCACGCATCCAACGAGCTCGTGTGAGCTCGCCACCTCGCACATGGCGATGCGAGCTCACACAGGTCACGGAGATGGCTTAGCTCGCCATCGCGAGCTCGGAGAGAGAGAGAGAGAGAGGGCGAGAGAGAAAGCTTAGAGAGAGGAGAGATAAAGATAGCAGAGGGCACGAGAGATAGAGAAAGAGTGGAGAGAGATAAGAGAGAGAGGATAATTTTTTTAAGTAGGAGGATAAAATAATAATTTAATAAATTAAAATAATTAAAATAAATTTAAAATCAAATAATTGAATTAAATTATTCAATCGAAAAAAAATTGGATATAGTTCTGCCTGATTTTATACTTTAAAGTTAAATCTAAAATGTTATTATAGTTCGAAAATAATTCTATATTTTACCCTAGAATCAAATTCCTTTTCTTTGACGTATTTTTTTAAACTTAACCTATATAATAAATATATTTTAATACAATTTTTCATATAATATATAATATAATAATATTATATACTATTATGTAGTTACTAATTTATTATGATATGATTTTATTATATCTTATGTTATTTGATATGAAGTATAGACTTTATTATATATAAAAAAAAATTTTAAAAATAATAAAATAATAATGATCGAGTTGATCTGGCATGGTCCGCATACCAAATTTTAGATAACACGAAATGACACGATTTTTTTACACAACATAACACATATTTTAACATATTTTTTCATCTCTAAATTCTTCTAGTCCTTTTAGCATCAAGATTCGTTGTTATTGAGCACTACTGATTGATGCAAGTCATTTCTAAATGTTAAACTTTTATTTCTACTTTAGCCATTGTATTTTCCAAAATTCAATCTCCTCACTGCTATACTCCACGACAAATTGTACTAATTTCATGACGATTAATTAAATTTTATGAGAAAAAAAATTAAATCCTCCTATTTTTTTTAAATTCTCTTAGTACTCATATTTTAAGTTGATGAATTTACTGGAACTTTTATGGTGCTTCTATATCTTCTAAAAAATAATAATAATTCTCCTGATATTTCATTATGACATAAATAAGAATTTTATTGATTTTTAGTATAATGTTGTATAAGGATATTAAATTTTCTTTCTTACAAATAGGTGGAAAAGAAGTGGAGCATCTAACATATATGAATTATTAAATTATCATGATGGCGAAAGGGACTTCCAAAAGGGCAAATAGCAAAATGCGATGGGTGATTCAATCCCATCCACCTGACAATTAATTGATCATGTCTTCTGAGACAGCCGACACAGCTTGGGACCTCAAAGCAAAAGCATGCACGTTTTGTCTTCTCTAGAGAAGTAAAATTCTTTTAGGACAACGAGAACAAAATAACAAAATCATTATTATTTCGTTTAGGAAACACAAATTTAACTATCCGAATATTTTAAAAATTTTCATTTATGATTAACACATACTTTTATAGAGTTTATACCCGATTCTATTATTCTTTATTTTGTATAATAAATATTTTGTATATTAAATATTTTGTTTAACTAACTTATTACTAATTATGAGTAAAGTTCATAAATAATGTATTATAAGTTAAAATTATTATAATAAATTTTAATACATTTTTTTAACTTTCATTATTTTTTTAATCTAATAAATTGCAAAGTTATTACTTAAAAAGTAGTTAGAAGCAATAGTTTTATTTTTATTGCTTCATATTCATGACATATTAATGCGATAATATAAATTTTATATATTTAAATTTTAAATATATACATAATTTTATATTATAGATATATATTAATTATTTTATAATTTAATTTATATGTTACATTTTTTGTGAATTTGCCATACAAGAGAGAAAATGATCTACAATTTTGGAACTTAACAATTTTGAACTAAATTAATAAATACATGCCTTTCACTTTTGAACAATGAAAGGTAAATTATGTAAATAAAATACTATTATTTTAAAGATTGAATGTACGTTCATGATTTAACAGATAAAAAATGCAAAATATGTATAAATATTTAAAACTATTCATAAATTTCATTCAAAATAAAATGTAACACTAAATAAATTTACGAGAAGATAAACCGGAAAGCAATTAAGAAAAATAATTAAATTTTCGGATCTTTTAATTTACGAAATGGTGCTACAACCTTCTAAAAACTTTCTAAAAGATCTATTAACACCTCAATATGGCATACCTTATAATTTGGCGGATTTTTTAGAGTAATATTGATGTGAGTATTAACAGGATTATTAGGCACAGTTTGTTAGAAAGATGTAGATTATCTTAATTTACAACTAACGTATTTTTTTTATATTTTTAATAGTTCTTAACGGATCTTTGTAAGTTTAGCCACTCAAATCCACAAGCAATTAGGGTACCGATTAAAAGCCAAAATAAATCTTTCTTTAAAGTAATTTTGATCTTATTTTTTCTATGAAACTTTATAAACTATTTCCAATACGATGGTAAAGAATATTTTTATCACTATATTCATGTATAATCCTAATTAAAAAAAACGACTTCAGCCGAATAATAAATATTTATACTTTTTTCTTATTATAATCAAGCCGGTATCTCATTGTGAGAATTTTTAAGACTATTTTACTTCTTGTATTTAGTATCAACTTTTTTATGATATATAAAATATTATATAAAGTCAGGGTAAACTATAATCATATAATGAGCAGAATTAAGGGCATCCTTGTCTTTAATCTCAATTTTTTGTGATGAGTATGTTGTCATATATTTTAAATTGTTAAAATTAGTGATATAAATAAAATACAAACAAATAGTTAAAATTTTATTGCTAAAATAAAATTTAATGTTGATCTTACGTTTTAAATTAAATGATTCAAAATATAAGATATTATGTACATATAGAATTATCTAACATTAACATTTTTTCTCTTTTATGATATATACAATATTGTATAAAACAAGGATAAAATGGTAATACAAAACGTCAAAAGGGATTCATTCTAATTTTCACCCAATAAAAGGAGTCTACAGTAATTAATCAATTTAGTCATCTAAGACTTCCCAAAACAAAATATGACGACATTTTTATGGGCAAAAGAAGAACACGACGGATTACCAAATGGGGATGCAGAAAGTCAATTCATTTAATCCATGTCCTTGAACTCCAAATGCTTAACTTATAGCATCCCTAAGTCATGAAAAATTAGTAAAAAATTTAAAATTTTCATGATCCTTGTATTTTTCTTTTCATTTAATGTTTATGAATTAATTTTTTTTTGAAAAGTTTATGAATTAATTAATAAAAAGTATTAAGTCCATCTTCATGATCGGATACTAATAATTTATTAAAATATAATTTTTTGCATAATTATTCTTCTAATATTTGAAGGAGTATAAAAAAATTACCATATTATGTTTTCACATTTTTTAGCTTCTGTGTAATAGATATTAAAAATAGAATTATCTAATTATTGAGGTGGATAGATGAGTTAACTTCTCGAAGTGTTAAGTTTAATTCTCATTTTGTGAATAATTTATTTTTATATATTTTGACTTTTTAAACTTTTAATAATTTATTTCTATATATTTTAATAGTTACTGATTCCCATTAGTCACTTTATTTATTTGTTAGTATCATTCTGCTTTATTTGTTAGTGTAACGATTCTCACATGGTCATTTTGCTTATTTATTAGTGTTATTCTGCCTTGTTTGTTAATGTCCTGATCCTGATAGGGATAAGCTGCCTTGAGATGTCCCTTTTTTCTATAGGGAGTGAGAAAGAAGTGTTCCACTTTTTTTATTTTATAAATTATAAAAAAAACAAAATAACAATACAAATGAGAAAATGATTAGATTATCAATTTTTGTTATTTAGAATAAGATATAGAAAATATGTTAAAATACACCTGAGATAAAAAGAAATAGCCCTTATATAAAATTTGACTGCTTCATAAATATTTATTTATTAGAATGATACGAAGCTAGAAAAAAAAATTGAAATCCTAAAAATGGGGAAACAACAATCACAACCGAAAACTGTATACCACAGAAATTGAGAGTGATGATGTTATCTTTGAACGTATTCATGAAAAAATGTGGTGCTTTGTGGAAGGACAAAAAAAAGGATAAAAAGGAAAACAAATGATGACGACGCCGACTTCCACCAAACTAAAATTATTAAAAAAATAACGGAAGCAAAAAAAGAAATGGTCGGGACCCCACCAGCAAACAAAGATCTTATAAAGGGTCATGGTGGGTCCAGGACGTCAAACAGGTGTACGTGTTGGTAGATGATTCGTTGCAAGGTTACACATTTGCTTTAGACTAAACACGGGATCGCGAGACGGCGGGCCAATCATGGACGGCCGCGTTGACGGCTTGGTTCCGGCCTGACCACGCGGTCGGACCATCTTGATGGACCGACGCGGTCGGTCCACTCATCGTTTGGTCAAAAGTATTTCGAATTCATCAAAAGGTATGTGAAGTGATAATGAGGAGGATTAGAATTTGAATTTTTTATACATAATTTTTTATTAAAATTTTAACTTAATTAAAGTTAACAGTTTCGAATATTATATACGTAATTTAAAAAAATATCATTTTATTTGAAACCATAAAAAAATCATTTTATTTGAAAAATTTCTAACCATAAAATGAAAAATAACTTGTTGCAAAAAAAGATATTCATTCAGATCATCATCGATTTCGATTAAATTTGTGCTCTATTTCGTGAAAGGATATTTTTTTCTTAATTTGCTGATAACAATTTGATCAGGAATTTTTTATTACAAAAAATTCAAATATTTTCAGTCAAATTTCGTTTTTCATGTCATGTAGATAATCATATTGTTTTTTAGTATACAAATGGAGTAAATTATTTACAAAAGAGATATCATAATTTATTTTGGATAACATGAATTTATTATAGCGCAGATAGTACGCAGGCACTTTATTTTTCAGAAATTAATCCTAAACTAAATGATTTATTTTACTTTTCCATATATCTTAAACATTGTGACAGCTCAAAAGTGAAACATCTCATATGGGCTATCGGAAATCAATTCAAGCACACAAATTTACTAATTTTAATTTTGAATAATGATAAAAAAATTATTCGTGTTCAATGTTAATATATCAAGAACAAAAATATTCATTTTTTATTAAATTAATAACTATTTTTATAGATATTTTAATTTGAAATTCAAATTCGCTAACTATATCAACTAAGCAAAGTTAATTTAAAAACCTTTATAATATTTTCCGTAATGTAAGTAGTCCATGAATCTTTTTTTAATCACATCCTTGACAAAAGAAAAAAAAGGATGTAATAATTTATTCAGCACCAATTGCCTTTCTTCCCCTCTCAGCTTTTCCCAACATTCCCAAGAAGGCTTTCTGGTCCACATAAAAACAAACACTAAAGCCAGAGAGAGAGAGAGAGAGAGAGAGAGAGAGAGAGAGAGATCATGAAACGTGCATGTTTAATAACACAAAGGATCATGCAAATCTTCTCAACAGCACTCCTTCTATTCCCTCCATCCTTTCACCTTGTCAAGTTTCATTATTGTATAACAAGGATGCCACTAAACAAATATTAACAAGTAACAACAGCCATAAAGTTTAATCCTTCCTGTCACATACTTTATTCTCTCTTCGATTTCCACAAAATATTCACATTCTTTTCGGTTACATTGTTTAATTAAGTAAAAGACACAAGATCTAAATTCTATACACACCATTTTTAACGCTAACTCCAAGTTATACATGCTATGTTAGTTAATGGAGTTGAAGTCGAGTGTTAATAATTTCTTTTTATTTAAAAATATTTTAAGCAATGATTATGAATATGGTGCACATTGACCCCTTTTTTCTTGTTGACTTTGTTCTTTAAAAGTAGTTTCTTTTGTTTTCCAAACTTAAAATTTACGAATTTGCGGTGATTTGGTATTTCAATTTTCTTTTCGAACCATCCTGGGACAATGAATTTAAGTTTTTCCTCTTTTTATCTCTATCAAAAAAATAAGTTATATATCATATGCTCGGTATCACAAAAATTAAATACTTCTCCCTAGGGCCAAAACTTACCAAAATATTAATTATCAATAATACATACTCAAGTGTAAAATTAAGAAAAAAATGGCTCAAAGTCAAAGTTTAGTAACAATTGGAAAGACTATTTAGGATCGGTTTGGTTCAAAATAAAAGGTAATAGAGAGAAAGGAAAATTAAAAAAAAAACAGAAAAAAATAAAGATGAAAAAATTAATTTTGAAAAGAGAAAAAATATAATTTATTGGACGGATATATTTTGAAATATTTATTTATATATTTAATTTCATATGATCAAAATTAAAAATATATTTTAAATATATATTTTTTTATCTCAATTTGAGATTAAAAAAAATTAGACTCTTAAAAAATGAAAATAAATAGATAAAATATTTTTCTTCATTAAAAATATAATCAAATATAATTAAATTATTAACTTCTTTTCACTTCTCATTCTTTATCCTCTTTTCACCTTCACTTAAACATGTTCTTAATGTCTTGAAAGGTGTGTGGTACAATTTGATGAAAACAGGATTAAGAAATAGATACCGCCCTAGGTTTCAACCTTTGGAGGAAACTATATAGTTGTACTTTTCTATTTCTTACTTTTAGTTCCAATATTAGAAGGCTATTTTTTCCCCAATCACAACTAAAATTTTGTCAAGTCTATTTTCTTGACTAAATCAACTCGCGAAATTAATTCATAGGACAAGCAATTTTTTTTATTTAAATAAAATTTTAAGTTTACTTTTACGTATATAAAAAGAAATTATCAAAAGATTTATATATGATTTTGAGCCATCTAAATTAATCGAGCAAACGAATTCTAAGTTTATAATGAATAAAATAACTTATTTAATTATTTATCCCCTTACCACTTTTTTAGACCACTTTCTTTACTTAGCTTTAACTTGAGCTAACTTAATTAAACGTAGTCATGATTAAAGCCATATATCAAAGATACATAAAGGCTTCATTTTTTTTCTCTCTCTCTCCGATAAAAAGAGGGAGCACAGAGGGAGAGGGGGAGGGGGAGAGAGAGAGAGATCACCAGGGACACGCATTGCCCACACATCCGCCGTTGGGCTTCGGTAAGCGCGCTGTTGTCATCTGAGCACGCCTCACATCCCCTCGCTCTCTTCCTCCTCCTCCTCGCCACCCCTGCGCTCGTTGCTTCGCTCTGTCCAACGCTCTTGCGTGAGCTCTGCTCTCGTTTCCTATTCCCGTCCTCTCCCCCAGTCGTGGAATCTATCATCACGGTTCCTCTCTTCTCATTCCCTGTCTGATCACAAGGCTCCTCCCTCTCCGCGCACCCGACTAGCAAAGAGCCAGGGAGAGAGCAGGATGCACGGAGGACAGAGTGCGTCCTGAAGCAGACAGACATATCGATACAGGGAGAGCTCACTTTCTAACCCTCTTCTCGTCGTCAAGATCCCACCTTGAGGATTCGGGCGCGCAGCAATGGCGGTTTCCCATGTGAGAATAAGATTTCGTAGCCTGGGGTTGAGGGTCCTGGGAGGTTGAGCTGGGGCTTTTGCCCGCTTTGGTGTGTGGGAAAGCATAAAGGAAGAGATCTTTTGCTCTCTGTTATCTTTCAGAGCTTTTTCTTCTTTTGTCTCTCTTGAACAGGATGCCTACATTTGAGTACAAAGACCATTTGCTTCCCCTGAGCTGTTATTCTTAGTTCTGTAGCCGTTCTGTAAGCTTTTCAGGCCATTTCCTTTTCTTGTGACCCTCCGTCCACCCTTGAGGAATTATAAACTACAAAGTGGTCTGTAGCTGTTCTTTGGTTCTTATTCTGGACAAACTTAACTTTGTCTTCCTGTCGCTTGGGGTGGTGCAGGTGGTGAAACTTGTGATTGTTCTTTTTATCTGATTCCTTTGAGCTCGCAGTTGGAGTAAAGAGAGGAAGAAGCATGGAGGAAGGCTCCAAAGGAGGTGAAATCTGTTCCAAGCTGTTTAATCTCATTCCGAATGGTATAGACAAGGGTTGGAAGGTTAAGGGAGGCGGTGGAGAAAGAAATGGTCATGGCGTATCAGAGGAAGAGAAGCTTGAGCTCAGGCTTGCGCCTCCAGGAGGTGAAGCTTGGCCAGCGGCGGTTAAAAGAGGAGAACAGCCAGTCCAATCTCTTCTATCTCTTGGTTACTTATCAAAGGTTCCTAAGAACACAAGCACTGATGCTTCTTCTGAAGCCAAAAGAGTGTTCTTGAGTACGCTTGAAGCCAAACCAGAAGGCATGCTAATTATGTGGCGCTTATTTCCTTTTTTCCCTGTTGTTTTTGTTGTTGATGATGATTTATTACAACTTTCTCTTCTTAATTTAGGCTTCCAGCAGCAGCAACAGCAGTCTGAGTTCCTCCAGTTGCAGGCTAAAGGGAAGGATTTACCACAGAATACTGGTGGAAGAGAACAACAGTGCCTTGAAAGAAAGGCTTGTGATTCTTCTGCACCACATGCATCTACTGCTGGGAATGCAACTGCAGCAAACAATGCTCAGACTAGGTAGTAGCTATAGCTCCTCTGCTGCTAGCCACTTTGATCTATTCCTTGCTAAAAGAAGCCTTTATTTGTCACTGTATAGGTGTCTATGTGCTTGTTCTATCTGAATAATTCGTCCTTTATATGTTTGGAGGCTTGACATAATTCATGTTTTTCATTTGCACTCTTTTGGATTTCAGTTGTTTATTTTCGTCAAAGAAGCTTTGTTAATTAATTGGTTTTTGTGTTATAATACTGCTTATTTCTGCTAGGAAATGCAAGAAGATGCTTAGCATATTTAGCTAACAACTTTAGGAGAAAGAACATGATACAGTTGTCCAATAATAAAAAGGTTGATACTTCACTTAGTGCATAACTTTTAATTGCTTTTGTATATGGTAAAGGTAAAGAGCCCTAAGTTGTATATCCTTGTTTGAATGTGCAAGTCTTGGAAGTTCACTCTGAAATAATTTATATGTAGTCTTGGGTAAAAATAACAGCAGATGTTTTCTGTGACATGGTAGAGCTCTATGTTAATAATAGTTAAAATCTTGCTGGTATACTCATATTATGGTTGAAAAAAAAGATATCATGATCTGCTCAACTTTCTGTTGAACATGGTAGCCATTCGCTTCAGTTATATCATGATCTATTGATCTTTCCAATAGCTTGCCTATATGTTTTCATTGATCTACAACTATTGCAAAAATTAATATCTTTTTTTGTTGTTTTTAAAAGCAGAACTGCCACTGGTCCTGTTGTTGGTTGGCCTCCAATTCGGTCCTTTAGAAAGAATCTTGCTAGCAATTCTAAGTCATCTCCTGAACCCCAAAATGGGAGTTCAGAGTCTGCCAAAAAGCAAGAGAATACCATGAAGGGATTGTTTGTGAAAATTAACATGGAAGGCATCCCAATTGGAAGAAAAGTAGACCTAAAGGCATACAATAGTTATGATAAGCTCTCCTTGGCTGTGGACCAACTTTTCCGAGGCTTACTTGCAGGTGAATTGAACAAACTCACTTCTTACTTT
Organism: Pontederia paniculata; assembly: GCA_001647135.1. NCBI lineage: Eukaryota > Viridiplantae > Streptophyta > Magnoliopsida > Commelinales > Pontederiaceae > Pontederia > Pontederia paniculata. The sequence continues at coordinate 8,560 of LTAE01001575.1, read as the reverse complement.
CGATTTTAAGTAGATATGTTTCTGAAAATAAAAAAGATAGATGAATTCCTTTCTGCTGGTTTTAATATCTTAGCCTTAGACTCTTAGTTTAAGTTTCGGAGGCATCATATAGTCAAGATTGCTATATCTCGATATCTTCATACATCTTATGTACAAACGAAGTCAACGAAAACCAATTTCACATGCCTTCAAATTCACTAACCTGATGATCATAATTGCTTTATGTATAGCTCAAAAGGATCCTCTTGCTGCTGGATCACAGAACATTGTTGAAGAAAAGAATGTGATTACTGGCTTATTGGATGGAAGTGGTGAATATACTCTGGTTTATGAAGATGATGAAGGTGATAGGATGCTAGTTGGTGATGTCCCGTGGGAGTAAGTCCTGTCACTATTTTTTTTAATTCCTGAAACAGAATTATTAGGATTTAAACTTACTGCATAAAATTACTTAAGCTTCTTTAAAGTAGGCGCTATTTTGTTTTATTTGAAGCTTTTTTTTTTAATTATCTTTGAGTTTATAGTTTCTTGTTGTAAAAAGCTAGTCTTATTTCTTTCATTTTCTTTTCTTCAAGTTCACCTTTTGTTCAAGAAAAGCTAAAAACTTCAAACAAAGGACTTTATAATATGTTAAATTCCATGACATTGCAAATTCATATAACTCTCAGCACTATCAATATTTTACAAATCCAAAGAAGAGAGAACATGATAGATACAAGTCTAGTATTATAGAACTCTGAAAATGGTTGCTACTTCTAGTCCAACAGCTTATTTCTGTTCACTCGTCTCTGTGGGTTGTGAAATTATGTTACTTGTATAACTTAAATCTGTTCATGCTTGCAGCATGTTTGTTTCAACTGCCAAGAGATTGCGCGTGCTGAAGAGCTCCGAACTTACTGCATCACCGGTAAGCATCGACCCTCTTTTACTTCATCGAAACTGGTTCCAAAAACTCAGTTACTGACTTTCAGTCAAACAAAAAGAACATTAACATTATAGTTGCTTCAAATTCCCTCCTTGTCCAGCTGGGAGCAATAAGCAGGAAGAGGATGGCGACCGACGGCTGAGTCTGGTGTTAGAGGAATGGTTATATAAATGTTTGTTCATGGTTGTTGCTAGTTATAACCTGCAAGGAATGAGTTCTCCTTTTGTCTAATATTTTCTTATGTTATATCAGACAGTAGCTTGGGTTTCCCCTTATAAAATGGTTTCAAGTATGTTATCATGCCTTCTGTTCCAGGAAGGCAGGTCTTGAAGCAAAATACTGATACATATTTATCCACGTATGTTTTGTAAATGTAGTCTTAACTCTTAAGTTGTAATATTAATATGGCAATCCTATTTCAAGAATTAAGATGTTTGAAAAATTGGCACTATTCGAATTAACGAGTTAATTTAGCTATTGTGTAGTTGATACGAAAATATAAGCATAAGAAATATAAGGATGAACCCTTTTTTTATTAATGATAATAATATCTAGTTAATACTAGTATAATTTAAAATTATTTTTGACAAAAGAGTTAAGAAAAAAAAAATCAACTGTATTAAAGAATGATAAAAGTGAATAATGAAGAAATGATATTAAATATATTATTGTTTCATTTTAATTGATATGAAGTAATAGACAATTAATTGTTTATATTATGCGAATTAAAGGCTTAAATACAACTGAATAATATTTATTAAAATAATGATAAAAAGGCAATGTCACATCACTAACCGTGTTGTTAATAATATATATGATTACTAGTTAGCGAGCTATAATTATAATAATTAATTCATTATTGTTATTTGAATAATTATTTACCATTTGAAACTGTTGTATTAAAAAAGTATTCTCATATTAATCAATAAGCTAACGAAGTACTTATACATCGTTTATTTCAATTTTGAGAATAATGAATAATCATTTAATGTTTTGTAGCATATATTATGGGGTTCAATGTAGGTGCTCCCTACTTAAATAGGGGAGCACCATGCTCCCTACATTTTTAACCGTAGGATGTTAGATCTAATAATAAAATCATATAATATATTAGTATTAATATTATATATAAACAATTAACATGAAATTTATGTAAGTACATATTAATAAAAATTCTACAAGTAATAAAATGGTGATACTAAAATATATTAACATGTGATTAATACTAATTTATGAGATACACTAATTTTAATATTATTACGTAAAATTAAAGGGAAAATGATCATGTCATGCACTTTTTGTGTCACACTAATCTTAAACACTTTTTTTCAATATCTTTCATGATCTATAACTTAAAATAATCGTTGACGATCCTAAAATAGCAATTATATGTTGACTTAACTTCAAGAAATTTTAAATATTATTAATACTCACAACAGATATAATCATTTTATATGATGTATTATACTGTAAAATAATTTTTATGCATGATCAATTACCTTTTAAGCTATAAGCAATAGAAAATGCATGAGATAATATATAGAAATTAATAAGAAGGATAAGATTGAAAAAATATTTGAAGGAACTGATAAAAACTTTTACATTGAAAATAAATATATATTTTTTCATTTTAAAGAAGTATTTTCACCTGTATAATCTTCACTATATCTTTAAGAAAAAATAAAGGTGCTCACTAATTGAGTAGGAAATACTATATTACATACCTTATCAATATGATATTAAATATACGGTGAATATATTTAGAAGAAAGAAAAGATAACATCCATAGTAGATTTAGTATTTTACAAGTAAAAAAATAAGTAACAACTTCTTATATTTAAATAGGGAACACATTCGTTGAACTCATATCTTGTTAACACATATTTGTATAATTTGGAAGAACACAAAGGACATAGTATGGTGGTGCTTGTCTCGACTTTGAATAAGATTATTTGAACTCTATTTTTATTTTAGAATTTATGTATTCTTTTATCTTTTATCTATTTAGATGAATATTAAATAATTGTATTGGTAGGTAACCTCCAAAGAGAATCATGGGCTTATCCAATCATGAAGATCGAGGTCATGGATCCAGGGGTGAACCCTCATATAGGTGGGGGCCTCGACTCTCTCTAATTTTTCGGTGTATAATATATAAGTATATACTAGAAGTTATAGTCAATAAAGAGAATAAATACTAACAAATTATTATAATTATCAAACTGGTATAGTGGATAGGTGGTTCTGACTCTCATCGAGAAATATAGAGTTCAAATCTTGACCTCTATTTTATCTTTTCTAACTTTTCTTTCTCGATCAGTCTTTCCTTTTAGACCTCAGAATAATTCTAATATCAAAAGTCGATGACCATGTCCCTCCAACAAATACTTACACTTCCTTTAAAAAAAAACGCACACGCACACACAAATAATTACACTCGATATTGTTGTTCATTGATACAAACACGACTTTGTGATGAGTTGCAATTTTTTCGTTCTGTAGGATAGATTTTATGTTTTCGATTCAAATATCTTTTCAATGTTTGGTGTCGAATTCAGGCTGTTTGAGCATAAAAAAATTTGAAGATGAACTTGTTTTCCAACGTATAGTAAATAGTAACTAAGTTTGATAACCGCATTATAATATTTTATTTTAGAAAGAATATAAAATTACTATTAAACGAGGGCATATATATTAGATATTTACAAATATCATGAATTTTTTTATAAACCCACTGTATTATAAATTTATGACCCTTTAATTGGATGTTTAAATACTTACTAAATAATAATACGAAAAATGAAACATTTAACTCAAATACACAAACTCAAATGATGATTCGAATTGATTTAGTTTTAATCGAGTCTGAGTTGGAATAAATTTTATCTTTTTAATAACCTGACTTCATATAATTCAATGTTTTCGTCAAAACATTTGTTTTCTTAAATTTAGCATGATCTACTACTACTACTACTACTACTACTACTACTACTACTATTACTACTACTACTACTACTACTACTACTACTACTAATAATAATAATAATAATAATAATAATAATAATAATAATAATAATAATAATAATAATAATAATAATAATAATAATAATAATAATAATAATAATAATAATAATAATAATAATAATAATACATAAATAAATAAATAAATAAACAAACAAAATTTTGTATCATTCACGCAAAATACTAGTCTTAGAAATAGTCTTATATAACTTGACCATCTCATCCCATTCCAATTTCCAAGTTTTCAACCCTAGTCTGGAAGACATAGGCTGCGTTTGGGAAAACCAAAGTTTGTGGAGTAAAGCATTTGTGCTGTGACCCACAGTGGTGCATCACAGGAGGATTTGCCAGCTTTCATAAAAGCAGTAAAATTTAGCTATTTTGTACAGAAATTGTGAGAAAAAGCAATGAATAAGTTCTTCACCAAACACACAGGTATAAAAAAGCAAGTCATCTTTTTTAGAAAGCTCTACCCAAAAGCTCTCCCAAACGCAGCTATAGTATAACACCATCAAAGGCATACATACTCACGTGCTAAAATGACATCCTAATAATAATGCTCTAATTATATAATTAATTATTTAACTAGCCAAATAAAATATAAAATATTACCTAAAATAGAACACTTTCATAACACGGAGAAGTTTTAGTTCAACAATAAGTATTTAATTTCTTCAAAACTAGATCATGACTAGACATAATTCATAAGGTATTATAATTCAATAAACTCTAGAAAAAAAGACACCTAATTAAAAACTCACTACAACAAATTTGATTTATAGCCATGAACTAATAATCACATTTGCATATTTATGATAATAGTGATATTTTTTAACCACAATTTTAGCGTTTGTGAGTATTGATGATTTTGTAATTATAAAAATTATTTTTGTGGTCATAAATAACTATATAGATACTACACAAATTTCTTTTGTTTTATAACAAATCTTGTTATGAATTCAAATTTCGTGGTTAGTACTATATATATTATTATCTATGAATAAACATTCCATGGATATTATAAAAAGTTCATCATTATATATGTTTTAATTGTTTTAATGATGCTTTTACTGGAAAGCAAATTAAAAAAATAGGGAAATCGAGAAGAGTTTTTTCCCCAAAGCATTGTTGACTATATTATTTACAATAATTTCATATTATTTGTTTCCCAAAGTCATGTTTTAAATATATAAATAGTTACATAATGATTTTAAAAGAAAAAATAATAAAAAAATCCCCTCAATATATTTTACTTTTTTTACTAAAATATTTATTTCCCTCTACCTCCTACTTTTTTTTAAATAAATATTATTATAAATTATGATTATCTAATAAAAGTTAAAATACATTTAAAAGAATATTTGAATTTGTTTTTACTTTTTATAAAAAGAAGAATATTTGTTAAATCTTAACAAACTTTTTCTCATCATTTCTCTAAAAGAAAACTTAAACTAACAATAAGATAATTTAGGATATCAAATCTTAAGTATCTTTTTTTAACCTAAAATTTCCTTCTAAACCTCTGTGCTCCCAAACTCCCACAACCTCTTCTCCTCCCTTTCCCTCTCCATTGGCAAACTCCCACAACTCTCTCTCTCTCTCTCTCTCTCTCTCTCTCTCTCTCTCTCTCTCTCTCTATGAGATATTTTGTTGAATTTATTTTGATTTTACAAATTTACATATTCTAACCTTATTTATATTTTCTTTTATGGTGCATGGGATCAAAAGGAAGCCAACTCAAGAGGCTTAGAGTTAGAAATTAAGTAATTCATTCCCTTAGATCTTTTGTTGAATTTACTTTTGATTTATAACTTTGCATATTCTAACATTGTTTTTTTTTCTCTATTATGGTTCATGTGACTAGAAGGAAGCCAATAATTAGATAATAGAGAAAGATTAAAGTAATAAAGAAGGGCTTTGACTAATTTTTTTACTTTTTAAAATTTTTCTTTTTTCTCATAAGATTGTTTAGAATTTGCATGCCATCATTTCCCATGATTATCTTTGGATGCCATCCTTTTTTATATATTTTTCCAATATTCATTATATTCTGCATTAGTATCTTGTAGTTAATATAATGCATCTCCATTCATGTTATTTTTCTCTATTATGGAGTTCACTTCTTAACATTTTTCTCTCTCCAACTCTTGCAGAAGAAGTTTTAAATATCAGAAAAAAATATTGAAGATAATATTTGATCTTTGTGGAAAAGGTGCACTGTCCGGAAAATAGCACTATTCAAAGCTAATGAGACACATGCGAAGATTTACTTGGTCCTTTACGAATGACCATTCCAGAGTCATGTAAAAGTATACTAAAGTTTGCTAGAATTAGAAAGTTTAGGGTTTCAAAGTTTTCAAAGAAGAGAAAAATAAACTCAACAGTAATGAAATATTTGTAAATGATTGGTGTAATGAATTATTTTATGAATTCATGATTCATTTATAGCAAATGATTTTAAGTTATAATTTATCATTATATTATTTAATTTATTCTGAGATTATTATTGGTAAAGAATGTGACAATAGTTCTTCTAAACTTTTTATCATGATAGATTTTTTTGTGATTATTATTAATATAGCACCACAATTTGGCAATTACTTCAGTTATTATTACGTAATTTTTGTGAAAATAATTTTTTTTAATTGCCATTGATAATAATAGCCACAAAGCTAAATTATTATTACTGACAAACATTTTATGATATTTATGTGGCTAAATTTTTTTTGTCAATGAATATTGAACATATAATTGCTACGATTAGTATTGTTATCCACGTAAAAAAATATTATTTGTCACAATACTATTTGTGGCTATTGAAATATATAATTATCACGGAAACTAAATTCGTAGCTAATAAATAATAGTCACACTATCAATAGCCACAAATTAAAATGTGGCTATATGTTATTTGCCACAAAAATGAAACATATAGCCTTGAGCAAATATATGTCAACTAATCAATTATGTTATAGTGACCATAACCACGTGCAACATGTATTCATCAGGAGGACCAACCGTTGTACACGCCTCCGGTCAACATATCTCCACAAATTAACTACTTGTAGAAATCAATAAAGGGAATGTAATTCTCCTATGAACTTTGAAGTCTAATATGTAATGTAAAAATAGATATAAAATTAATGATATCATATATAAAGGATTTGGTGTACCTATTAAACATTTGATACTTAGTAGGTATGTTGAGCACATCTTAACCATCTAATACATAATCAATGGTGGATCATAAAATTGATAAACAATCATAACTTACAAAACCAAACATTGATTATGAATTGAAGGACTAAGGTGTGCTCAACATCTCTACTAAGCATCAAGTGCTTAGTAGGTACATTATGCCCAACATGAAAATAGGCTAAGATAATATAATATTCATAACATGAGAACCTTCAATCATCAATACAACACAATGTACTATCTTATCTCATATCAATTCTCTGAGTTCAATACTTGTCATTCATTTTTTTGATTCTAATGTTGTTATTCTATATAATGCTCTAACTCAATGAAGTGCTTCGTTCCATATGATTAATATTTTTATCATTCATAATATTGAGAGTCATTAATATCATTAGTGACTTTGATGTGACCTTGAAATGAGCTCATAAGTTATTTAAAAGGTTTGACAATATACAAGAGTCAGTAGTAGCGTACAAATCACAACATATGCCCATAAGGAGGATAATGATCGAGAGTTCTTTTTGTTACACAATGAGAAACATATTGTACAACAAAAATTAAGTAGCTTTGTTGTAGCACTACTGACCTTGCTTAACAATGTGATGATTTATCAATGGCTCTAAAAAATGGAATACACGACGATCTTAATTTTCATTTAGGGTCTGTTTGGTCAGGAGTAAAAGGAGGGTAAAATAGGAGAAAGGAAAGGAGGTTAGTCGGTTTACCTTGTTTAGTTGTATTTTTAACGTAAGGGAATGGAGAGAAATGTCCCCTTCATTTACCTTCATTCCCCTCCAAAAGTCCATTTTTCTTTCAACCCCAAATTGAAGTGTAAAGGAGGGGAAATAAATATTTAAACTACACTTTCAATTTTACCCATATATAAATAAAATATATAAACACATATATTAGGATATATTCGTCCAACACAAAATATAATTCCCTTCACTTTCTTTTAGTTATGTCATCCAAACAAGGTTAATTGTTACATCTCCATTCTCTTCCATTTTCTTCCCCTAGTTGTCTTTCCCCTCCTTACCTTCCCTTCCTCTTAATGATTGTTGAACCAAACAAACCTTTAGTGATATGGTTAAACCCGTATCATTTTCACATATTAATCCTTAACATAGCATAAAATCTAAGGATAATTCATCTTTCTATGTAGTGCTTTGATTCGATGTAGTGCTTTAGTTTTTTTATTAATATTCTTATCTTTGACTTATTCTTTTAGTGACTTTGAGATGATTTTGAAATGAGCTCATGATCTCTGTAAGAGGTTTGACAATATACTATAGTCAGTGGTGGTGCATAAATTACGACAAGTACATACAAGGGGGAGGATATTCGAGAATCCTCTGAAGGATCTAGATGGAACCAAGAGGGAGGGGGGGGGGGGGAATTGGGGTATTAAAA
>LTAE01001574.1:36171-53479 GCA_001647135.1 Pontederia paniculata | reverse complement strand
ATATATATATATATATATATTATCTAGATAAACAAATTCAAAAGAAAAATAAAATAAAAAATTTTAAAAATATTTTGAACATGTTATTGTATTGCATAACGTCCTTCTTTCATAATTCTTCTTCTTTTTCTTTATATCTCAAACTTCAAATATGAGACTAAAAGCAAGCAATATATATAAATATATATGAGTTTAATGTATCTACTAAGAATCAAGTGCTCAGTAGGGATGTATATATATAATATAATATATCATATTGTACATTATCTTTAGAATATATATAATATTTATTATATATAAAATAATTTTAAAATTATTATTTTAGCTGTGATTCATGCATGCCACTTATCCTTTTCGACTTTACTTTTATTTTCCTTTAATCCTTATAAAATTTACCTCTTACATTCATACAAATTTATTACTACATATTTAAAATAGTTTTATTTTTTTTATTTAGGATTATGTTGCAACTCTACATGCTCTTTTCCATGCCAAATAGTACATATAGTGAAATAATGCAAATTGTATTAAAAAATATGCAAATTAGACATTCTAATTTAATTACTTTTTTTAAAAAAAATATTCAAAAATTTATTTAAAACTTTCTCGGTTTTTTATTTTTAAATGATTATAGTGAAATGATGCAAATATCATACTTCATTCTTCGTCTTTTTAGAAGTATGAATGCAGGATATCTAAAATAATTAAAAAGATTTTTTTGATTAACTATTGGTTGAGATTCTATGATTATCTTCTTTATACATCAAGATAATAATTAAATTTTATAATTTTAAATCAAACATCTTTATCAGAACTTATTATTATATTACGTGATTTTGTAAGAGATTTATCACGTGGTCATCACACACACACGAGTTATCTAATTAAGATATAATGTCGTTAAGATGTTATCTAACTGATATTTTTTAATTTCTTAACTATCACAAAAATATTAAAAAAATCCCTATATGATTATTTAATATTTATTATTATTATTTAATTTAAAAATTGATAAGAAATTAAAACTTTTTAAAGCAATGTTTTTTTATTATCATAATTTCAAGATTTTTTATTATCATACTTTTTAAAGCAAAAATTATTTTTCTAATATAGCTATTTTTATTATCATATTTTTATTAAAGCAAAAATTAAAATTAAAATTGTGTAGATTTATTTTTTATCAACATAATTTGTTTTCCTAATATATCCAATGTTTTATTTGAATTGTATGATATTTTTAAGCCTAATGTAGTACCTTTTGATGTTTTCATTTTTTTTGCATGTCTCCATTATATTGCGTGCCTCCTTGAATGTTTACAAAATATTCTAATGTTCCATATATGACATTTATGTTTTCTTAAAGGCAGGGAGATGATTGTAAGGTTATATAGTAATCAATTATTTATAATGAATGCTTATTTACATGTGTCATCTATGTTCTAAGCTTCGATCATTTGTTGATGACTTTGTGTGTTATATGTATAACCATCATTATGCGATTGAATAGTTAAGTCTTTTCATGCTAATGACTCTTGCTAAAACTCTAACAACATAACAATGTTTATGTAAAGCTAGGTTTTCTATCCTACCACATCATGGGCGAAACTATATGAACTTGTTAATACCTTTTACAACTTTATAATGTATTTATGAAATGAATTTGATGCGACATATGATAATGTTATACGTGACTTTTCTAATATTATTATTTAATTATGTTTTTATCATTTTATACTCTTTTAATATATTCTTTGATTATGACCACATTTTTTGTAAGCTTCGCAAACTAATGTCAGTAAACCCATGATGTTTTTGCCTACTAAGTCAAGTTAAAACAATGACTTCTTATATGTCTTTGAATATTTAGGAATATGTATTCTTTGATTATTCTTTTTTTTGCCCACTAATGTATTTGATTTCTTAGGGAATATGTTTTTTCCCACTAAATCAAATTAAATCTTTTTTGGGAAATTTGTTCAAGCTTTTAACTTATACATTTTTACTTATCGAGTTATGTAGATTATTATAATTATTTGAATAATTAGAGGTGATATAAACAAATGTCACAATGAACCAAGTGTTGTTGTTAATGAGAAAAATACAAAATTCAATCACATGCCCACATAAAATTGTGCAGGCATTCAATAAAAGCATGTAGAATGCTATGAGATATAAAAATACGTTGGAGATTCACATTTTACATCTAGTTTTATAATGTGAGAATATCTTAGATATGAGTTCAAGATTAATGCTCATAAAAAAGAATAAACAATGTTGCGATTATGAACTTTTGATCCTCACTTCATGATTTTGTAATATAAATTACAAAGTATAGTTTTTGATACCTTGTAATCCTCATAGTGAATGTAAATTTCTTGTTATGAAAGCAGTATAAAGTATTAGATGAAAGTTGTAGTCACTTATATGCTCCACTTGGATGTCATTCGTCTTGTTTTGTTTGAAACAGAAAAATGATAAATCCTTGTTGCAAATGTCATGATTGTTATTTTTTGTTTTCTTAAAGATGTAGTGTGTTCTTCAATCAACAAAGTTCGTAAATAAAAAGGAGTTCCATACTAATTCATGATCACACTTTGGGTACTCGATCATAGGAAGGTTTCAACAAGTTGCTTTCAAAGGATTTGCGATTATTTAGCTTTTGCTAGTATTGAGACAAATTATTGATTATTCTCATAAAAGATTATTTGATAGTTTACCTCTGAAAACCGAGAGAGAATATGAGGGAGGTACCCCTTTTTGCCCCCTAGTGGGGATTATATTTTTCGTCCATTATATTTTTATGATGTGAATGAAAGAGAAGAAAATATAAAGTTTGTGTCACGTTAGATGTTTCTAATTAAGAAATCATCACCTACTTCTAAAAGATAGATGTCTACCCTATTGATAGACAAAGTTGAAATAAGAGATATAATTGGAGGACTATTATGATAATTTATTTTTGGGAGTATCAAAGATCACAAAATAACAACATCAAACAATTTTATGAAATTGTTTCCTAAAGGAAACTTTAATATATTTTTTCCCAGATTCCATTTTATTATGAATTTTTAGTTTATATACACATGATTAAAACAATTCACATAATCTTATTATTTGCAAACTATTTCACAGTTAAGTTATACGTGCAACACTATAAAATAAGTTAAGAAATTATTTTCAATATAAAATACAATTTGTGACAAGGAAAGTCGAGTAAGACGTTTATTGTAAAGATAACAAAGATTTTATTATTAGGACACCTAATTATTATTATTATTTATATAAATATATTGTAATACTTTGACATTTTATAAAACAAAACTTAATATCTTTCTCATTGGCTCATGAGTGCATACCATATCTGATTATATAATTTGACTATTAAAAATCTAACTTTACTGAAGCAATAATAAAAATATAATAACAATAATAATGTATGCATTTTTTGAACACCAAACATGATAATAAAAAAAATAAATTATAGTAAAAAGTTGAGGAGTTATTCGTGTTGGATTTGGCGAATACTTCAGGGCCTCTTATTTCTCACACGAGATACGCTCACGTGAGCTTAGGGGAATTGGAGTATTACACAACGACATTTGACCCCTATACGTGGAAAGAGGAGGTTCTGGGGCACCGACCCCTGACGGGGCCGGTCAACGGATGGCTGCCCCATTCGCTGGTGAGCTGACAGGGGTTCAGGGGCAGCGCACTCGAAACCTAAACGGATTTGAGTTTTTATTTAAGCTAACCCGTATGGTGCGGATTAAATGATTCTTTGTTAGGGTTTTGAATCCATATATATATTGCTCATATTTCAGACGTGATGTTGTGCGATTGTAACAAAAAATAATAATGGTGAAATCTCTCTGCAAGACGTAGCCCTAACTCAAGGGTGAACCTGGGTAAATTTGTATGTGTCCTCTATTTTTCTAAAAAATTTTTGTGATCTTTTATTTGTGTTCTCAAATTTCTCTTCAATTCATGACTCTAACTCCAACAAAGATCTAAAAATCTATAACGAACTTGTGCTTTACCGAGAATTAGTAATACCGAGTTCGAATTGTCAATTTAATTCAAGAAATATTATTTTTACTCTTTAACTCGACTTCGGATTAATCATGCTATAAAAGAACTAAAAAGAAATTTGTCAGCGAAATTCGTTATCTTTCATTTTTCTATTATTTTTAAAATAAATATTTTTCTTTCAATTTTACCCTTCCTCTTCTTCCTATTTCCTCCCGTGGCCAACCGTTCGAACTCCCCTTTTTTGTTCTTCCAACTTCTTCTTCTTCGCCGTCGTTCTATATGGGTTTCCGGTCGTTGATCAATGGCTGGAAACCTCAAACCTGATGAGAATGTTAACTTTATTCTCCGTCGCTGCCGCCCCTTCCCCCTCCCAGGCTCCGTCCCAATATCCGGCACAAAACCATTTCGGACGCCCTTACGGTCTCTTCACCTATTTCCCCTCGCCGCCGGCGCCGCCGAAGGATCCTTCCTTGAGTTCCCTCCCGCCGCTGCCGACGACAACGACGACGGAGAGGAGCCCCAGCCTCAATTACGGGAAGAAGGTGGGGTTCGCTTTGCTGGGAATTGCGCTCAGTGTTCTTCGGCGGGTTCCTGGCTTTCAAAAGGTGGCAGCTTGAGAAACTGGAAGGATTCGGATGTTTCCTCGTTGCATATATCGTTCGTGATATATATGGTGGATGGGATTACTTTGGAAATAATAATAAACAAGCAATCTTATTCCGACTTTCTTTTGGAAAAGATATTATTATTTCGTTATTCGAAATTCGAAGTCATACCTATAATAATAATAATAAATAATAATAATAATAATACGACTTCGAGTCGAAGAAGAGATGGTGTGTTGATGACTCGTTTTCTCTCCTATAAATAACGACGTAAGGATTGATCGCAATGACTCACCACAGATTGCAAGCAGCACTCGCGTCCGTTGGATGCATGGAGAACAATATGAGTAACAAGACGGAGGAGCAGCTGGGCAGCGGCTCCGGCGGCGTTGCCGGTGGCGGTCGCAGTTTTAAGGATCTGCCCGACGACATCATGAGAACCATCCTCCTCCGTCTCCCCAGAGATGCCCTCCGCCGCTTCGCCGCAGTTTCCAAGAATTGTCACCGCCTCGTTTCCGATCCCGTCTTCCTCAGCTCCTACAACGCCCTGCAGCCCCGCATGCTCGGATTCTACATGAACGGTCTTTTCTCCTCCGGCTGCGTTTTCGTCCCTACCGCGTCGACTCCTTGGCTTCTTCACCATGAAGACATGATGAGAGTGGAGAACATCGTGGCGAAGCTCAAGACTGTTATTCCTGAACTGAAGAACGACCTCATGAACAGCGAGCTGCGCTTCCATATGATCAACGCGGTCGCAGGCATCCTCCTCTTCAGCATTAGTGATCCAATGAACCACGAAGACGATCATGCTGTTGTTGCTGATGAAGACTACTGCAATACAACATTCGCCGTTTACAATCCTGTTACAGAACAAGGATTCTTCATCCCCCGTCTGCCAAGCTCTATCGAGGACGACGACCACGTAGGGATCATCTGCAGCGACCCATGCACCATGAACCCGCCGCGCTTCAACATGGTGCGAGTCAGAGTGACGAGTATGACCGCGGACGTCTTCGATCCCGTCCTCCGGAGATGGGAGGAGAGGCGCCTCAGCAGCAGAAGCAGCGCCAACGAAGTGGCGGTCTACAAGCGCAACAACATCCATCCCCACGTCGCGGGACTCGTCGTCGATGGCAGCTTGTTGTTCTGGTTGCACAGCGACACGCATGTCCTTTGCTACGACCACCGCAGATCGCATCTCTCGCTCATCCGTTTGCCACTGGATCTGGAACACAATACCTCCTATGGAATGATGGAATCAGAAGGACGGCTCTTCTTCGCCGTGGTCGGCGAGGGCGGGGTTGGTTTGCGGATGTGGGTTCTACACAAGGACAAGATGAACTGGAACTTGGAGACAAATTTGATCAGCTTGCCGAAGGAGCTGTTCGATCCGAGCCCGACACGAAGAATCTGTCCGCCGATACGCATACATCCGCTGCGGCTCGACCCTACAGACCGAAGCGTGCTCTTCGTTTGGAGGAACGTGGGTGACATCGTATCAGTAAATTTGAGGAGCAACGAAGTGAAGTTGGTGCCCTCTACAGTTCCATTATATTGGGCAATGGAGATGTTCCCTTATGTATCAACACTTCCATAATCTTCTACATATCATTAGAAGTTACATATATCGAAAATTTCTAGTAGATATGATGTTGGGAGCATGGGCCGATGGCCTTTTTCTTTTTCAGGTTTTTGGTATCAGTTTTTTGTGATCTACAATCAAAATAGTTGATTAAGATGTCTCGATTTAGATATGTATCATGAAATTTATATATACATGCATTTATCTTTGAGTTGTCTCTACTTTCCGCATATTAGGACTATGTGCTTCACTTTGTATTCAGAAAAAAAATACAGATTTTCGAGAACTAATACTTTTACTTATAAGTCATTGGGTTCACAACTTGATCACAGTAAAAAAATAATAAATAGGAGATCCCAAATTCCCAACTTATATTTTTAAACTAGGAACATCGTGCCAACATTATAAGCAATTTTATTGGAATTTCCATAAGATATTAAGGATCATGTGTATAAATATCTTTACAAATTATTATACTAATTATTGTGAATTATCTTGCAAATTGAAACTTGAAGGGTTAACAAATAGATGTTAACATTGCCTCTCATCAATTTATTATGCTGGAAATATTTAGTATTTTAAGGTTTACAAGAAAATATGTTTGTTTAAATTCATAACTAAGAGATTATTTTATTTGTGTATAATTTAAGAGAATGGTAATTGATAGTTACACGGATTTAGTTGATGTACTGGTCAGACATCAAAATTTTAAAAGTAAAATACTATAGAAGAAAAAAATATATCTTGTGCGCTTGTGTAGCACAAGGGCGGGGGATAGCACATAAAATTAATATTTAAATTTAAAATAAAGTTTATTTTTTAAAATAATCTACTCGCTATATGAGCCATTGGATTTTATCTGATTGTTTAAGAATTTATTTTTTGTTTACTGTTTCAATGTAAATAAAAATAAAATATTATACGCCTAAATTTTAAAAAAAAAAGATTGGATTACTCCGGTATATGAAAAATAATAAAATTAATAAAAAAAGGTAATATTGGAGTCATAGGAAATGCACATTTGTGTCCTATTTAGTTGAACTGACTTAACATTATATCCTAAACTTTCTTTAATATTTACATACCAAACACTCATATTTTAACAACATTTGAGTCTTCTACTTATAAAAAGAGCTGAAATTGATAGAAAGACAGATGCTTAGGCATTGTCACTGTAAAATATATTTCATAAATCAAATACAAATTTTCATCTGTGCTTGTATTTGAACTCTCTTTCCTCTCTAAGAAGTTGAGAGTACGATAATACAAATAACATATTACGTCCCTCATTTATTTATAAGTACTGATGTAAAATATTTAAAAATAAAAAAATAAAAAAATAAAAAATATTTTTCACTAACTACTTTTAGAAGATGTTATGATTATCTTCTTTAACATTAGATTAAATTTTAATGATTATCTTATTTATATATTCGAATAATTATTAAATTTTATAATTCTAAATAAAAATATTTGCTGAAAGAAACAAATATTTTCAATATTTTATTATTACATTTTCATGATTTCATGATCACCACATGGACTTTTCTTTATATATATTATTCTCCCTCTTTTGGAGCATTTTCTCTAATATTTTACAAACTGCCAGCGCTTATAAAAAAACTATATAGTTATTTAACAAAAAAAGAATCTATACAATTATAAAATATAAAACTAGAAGATTAAGTATAAGATTATTTAAAAGAATAAATAAAACCATAAATAAAGCAAACTTATTCCCTTTTTTTAATAATATATTCTTTTGTTTCGTAATTCAAAATTCAAAGTCGTACACGAATACATTGACTCCAACACAAGTATCGATCACAACAAGGATTCATGAAGATACACAATACGACTTCAACTCCTCTTATATTTTGTTCTCGTCACATTATTTTGAGGAGAAGAAGACTTCAAGTCGAAGAAAAGATCAGAGAATTGGAGTGAGTCCACGACTCATTTTCTCTCCTATATGGCTATATATAACGACCAGTTGTGATAAGGATCGATCACAACGCAACGACATAGAACATTATGGCTGACAAGGAAAAACAGCATAATGGCGACGCCAAGTAGCAGCAGCAGATAGAACCATCTGGTGGTAGCGGTTCTAAGGATCTGCCCGACGACATCATGACAACCATCCTCCTCCATCTCCCCATGTCCTCCTTTCGCGCATGCTCGGCTTCTATAAGATCGGTAATTTTCACTCCTCCAACTATATTTTCCTCTCAACCGCGTCGTATCCAGAGTGTTGGGATTATAACTGTAATACCCTACCAAAACGGCCCGAGTTGATGGGCCGTGTTGACAAAACGGATCGAGTTGGACGGGCCGTGTTAACAAAACGGGCCGAGTTGGTCAAAGCGGACCGAGTTGGGCTAAATGAGCCGCGTCAATCGTGTTAGGCTTAACTGGAAGAAAAGTCTACCCGTAAAGAAAAAATTAAGATAATGACGACTGAAAGTCCCTAAACCCTAACTGTCACCTCTATATAAACCATAATACATGATTAATTACTTTAATCCTCATTAGTTTTACCCAGACGCCAGGTAAACGTCTCTCTCTTCTTCTCCTTCTCTCTCTCATTCGGCGCCTCGGGAATCATGCCAGGAGGAGGAGACGAAGGCTGAACGGACTTCAGAGCGAGGAGGAGGCAGCAACACGCAGATCGAGCGAAGGAATGAATTTCGAGGTATATAATTAGGATCATTACGATGAAGCAGTTTTCAGGTCTTAATCGATGATTAATGATAATTAATGAATATTTTTGGTATATTAAGATATATTAATATGATTTAATGAAAGAGTTCGTCGGATCTGAATAACATGGTCACTGGACATGGACCGTGTTACCCTAACGTAGTCCGTGTTGCAGTGCCGGCGTGAGATGCGTCAGATCGATGAATCAAAAGCAGATCGTGTTGTTCAGCACGGTCGGAGTCTTCTGGGAAGGGTGTCGTGTCACCCTAACGCGTCGTGTTCTTCGGACGACATCTACTGGATGGAACGTCGCGCACGCGACGTGTTCTCGTAAACCTTAAAACCCTCTGAAACGACCGCCTCCTCTCCGGCGTGTGCGAAGTTTAATTCTCGAATAAAATAATGAACTTGATGAATGCAGTGCAGAAAACGGACCATGTTCCCTACCCCGGTCCGTGTATAATAGTTGGACGACGCGTTGATAACACGTGTGCTGGACACGCTTCGCCGGGAACAACATGAGCCGTGTCGAACCTGACGCGGGCCGTGTCCGGGTTAGATGATGTAATGAATGATTGGTTGATTGACTGATTGAACCTGATTGAGGTAAGGCTAGTATTTTCTCTCACGTGAACCTAATATGATAGAATGAAGAATTAAAAGTTATTAATGATTGTGTTTGAGTCTGTAACATGAAGATGAAGGCCCTGGCGGACTGAGGAATTTATCCCTACTACTATTACTGTTACTGTTACTAATACTGATGAAGACTTACTGATGGGTTTAGGGTTGACCCTATGGCTTAGCTAGCCATTATGACGACGGATCGCTGGAAATCTTCATGTCCTATTGATTGCTCACGATTGACTGAATTAAAAGATGCCACCAAGATAAATGATAAGAAGTACTGATGAACTATAAAGATGATTATGTTACTGTTACTGAAAATAATTAATGAAAGAATTGTTAAGTACTGAAGCTTCACATGATTACTGTTTTTATTAAGAAAGATTTGATTAACTTGTTTACTGACACTTGATTATTTCCTCCTACTTGATCTTTACATACTGAGTTTCACAACTCATGGGTTTTCCCCTGCAAATTCAATTCTGCAGGTAATTTTGATCTTTGATAGGTACTGATGATGGTGATGATAGTGATGCAGCTTGTGGTGGTCTGCTTTGCATATGACATATGATCCTGATTATGTCCTGTTGGTTATTTGATAGAGATGAATTTTATTTGGAGTCCATTGAATTTATTTGATTTAGTTATTGATGTCTACTTTTATTGGAACTATGTATTGGATTATTAGTTTTATATTGAAAAAAAAAGATATTTTAGTTTATATTCTTACTGTTATTTGATGTGGCCCTGGGGTTG
Organism: Pontederia paniculata; assembly: GCA_001647135.1. Classification (NCBI taxonomy): domain Eukaryota; kingdom Viridiplantae; phylum Streptophyta; class Magnoliopsida; order Commelinales; family Pontederiaceae; genus Pontederia; species Pontederia paniculata. Next base: position 43,177 of record LTAE01001574.1, on the reverse strand, counting down.
ACCAGTCAAATGGTCAAACCAAAGATAATGATATTATGTGGTAGCGTCCCTAGAGTCAAGATTGTTGCCAGGTGGCAAGGTCTGATTTTGGGGGCGTTACAATAACATCGTGGGATCTATAGAAAAAATAGAACAATGAAACTAAAAGCAAGAAGAAAAGATTGATACCAATATTTTAACGTAGTAAAGCTCTTTTAATTAATATGAAAAGAGAAAACATCCACGGGTAAAAGGTCGTCACCAAAAAGTTTTTATTATAAAGCATAAGAGAGTAAATTATAAAACTCTAACCCTTATTTATAAATGTCAATATCATAGGAGACTTCGCACCTTCACCACCACGAGAATCATTGCCGGGCGCAGCTGACGTCACATATTTCCTTTTTTTCTCAATTTTTTTCATAATTTTGAGTGTAAGGTATAATAATTCAAGGTACAATAACATAGAGTTTCTTCATCATGAAGGCATGATAGCACATCGTGGCGAAGCTTAAGACTACTATTATTGAACTGAAGAACGACCTGAAAGGCGTGTTCAACTTCAATATAATCACCATGGTCGCAGGCATCCTCGTCTTCAACATTACTCATTCAATCAACAATGACCATTATGTTGTTAACAAAAAATACTACAATACAACATTCATTGTTTACAATCCTATTTGGAAACAAGGATTCTTCATCCCTCGTATGTCAACTTCTTTCGATGATTCGATGATCACATAGGGATCAGCTGCAATGACCCATGCACCTTGAATATGCCCCGCTTCAAGATGGTGCGAGTTAGGGTGGCCAGGATGACCGTCAACGTCTTTGATCTCGTTCTCCGATATAGGGAGGATATGCATGTTAGAGCAACAATAGCTCCTTCTTTGTTGCCGCCTACAAGAGAAACAACGTCTTTCCCCTTGTCGAGGGAGTACTCATCAATGGCAACACATTGTACTGGTTCTACATCGACACACATCTCTTTTGTTACGACCGTTGCAAATCGCATCTCTCGCTCGTTCATTTGTCCTTGGATCTTAGTCAATGTACCCCCTACTACATGATGGAATAATAAGGGGAGCTCTTCTTCGCTATGGTTGTCGAGGGGGTTTGTTTGCAGATGTGGGTTCTATAGAAGGACGAGATGAAATGGAACTTGGAGACGCGTTTGATAAACTTGCCAAAGGAGCTGTTCTACCAAAGCCTAACACGAAGGCTGCCCGTAAGCATATATCCCCTAGGGCTCAACCCTACAGACCGATGTGTGCTTTTCGTTTGCAGGAGCTAGGGTGATATCACATCAGTAAATTTGAGGAGAAAACAAGTGAAGGTGGTGCCATCTAAAGTTTCATAATATTTAGCAATGGATATGTTCCCTTACATACCCCAAGTTCTAGAATTAATCTTAAATAAAAGGACCTAATTAAGTAACATGTTCTCTTCCTTTTTCTCCTTTTCTTCTTTTTTTTCCTCTTTACCTTATGGATTATGTATGCAAGTACATGCCTTTTTTAGTATAGTAAACATGCAAGATCTTTATATTTTATATGTGATATATCAATAATAGTTCATCATTTTGCATTCATAGCTTAATTTAAGCTCGACTCTTCGAAATGAATCTTGACATACTAATTTGTTTTGGCTTTATTAATTGTGCGTGAGAGATATATAAAAGCCACCTCCACATCTGCTGGCTGAACTGAAAAGAAATCAAAATATAATAAACAAAAATTGTTTCAGAATTAGTATGCATTATTATATAAATATAAATATATATTTTAAGAAAGTTAAGATTTATAACGTATGTTTGACAACTATTTCAATATAAATATTATTAATTAAGAAACTAGGTGAGAGTTGAACACTCAACCTCATTATGATGTTCAAAGCTTCTTATCCACTTAAGAAATTAAACAATTTTGCTATTATTTTTACACTTTATTTGTTTATTTCATATATTGGAATATACTTATGTATATACGTACATCTATACCTTATTGGTGGCAAAGTTAGGGGGCAATGCCTCCCCGCAACCCCGTAGGTCCATCCCTATCTATTGATGGCAAGACTTCCATGGCACATTGAGCATGGGCCTTTGCCCCCCACCCATAGGGTGGTTCCATCCCTACCTTTTGGTGGTTTCCATTGCACCCTGAGCATAAGACGAAGGCAAGCACACATCCATTGCAAAGCACCATACAACGAACAAAAGTGCCATGACGACAATCTTGGAGTACCTAAATTGATGGCTTGGTCCGTGTCAAACTTCCTCTCAATTGTACAACTCAAGGAGATAAGTCTTTTGACGCCCACTATATTCAAGGCCTAGGTGGGCATGACCACCTATATGGTGGAGCTTTCTTGAAGTCTACATCAACTCATGGTTATTAACTCTTGATTTATTAGAAAACACTATCAAGCTAAAGATCTCCCTCGATGATTCACTCAGTGCAACCTTGGCGCTACACAATACTAAAGAAGCCAAAGCTAACAAGAAACTCGCCAACATAAATAAAACACTCAAAGTCAACAATCAAGTCTAAGACTTCAAAGAGTCCATAGCAATGACATCGTCAATGTTGGTAACTTGAATGAGGGAGAATGCTTGCTTTGTTGCATGCCAAGTTATCTTACTTCCATGCACTTTTGTGCATAATCTACTACTTACTTTTCGTAAAGGGTTGTCCAATGGTAATTTTATAATAATTGTGAGCTTTGTCTTGCACGTATGGATGATCTTCCACACCACACATCATAACACCAACACCCGCTCTCCAGTATAGTAGGGTATAAAGCCTACTCATCCCTTAGCCTTCTTCATATTCAATTATTTATTAATACAAAATAAACTTTCTGAATTTTGGTTCATTTCCTCAAGCATGGTTTGACAATCCAATTGAGATCCTTTCAAAGCATTCAACAACCATAACACCCTTAGTTTCCACTCGGGCCAAAACATCCCTTCGAAGCTCAATCACACCTAATGATGACCCACACATTCTAGTGACTTAAGCCTTACCGCGGCCCCACACAATCCTTGTGCTCAAGTGTCTTGCCATTCTTAAAGCATCTTTGTGCCTCATGCTCAAGTGCACTTGTGCCTTGCAACATCCTGCCGTGTCAAAGCCATGACAAGTCTTTGATGTGAAAGAAAGCTTATCTAATTCCCATACCACTTAGGCGTCGCATGTTTGTTGCCCCGTGCATAACACCCTTGTGACATGCACGGCCTAGTGAGCCCATTGCTGATGCGACCTACATAAAAAAAAATCTTGTCTTTCTTACGGCTATGAAAATTTAGTCAAGAAAATATTTTTGCATTTAAAATTTTGGAGGAAATATTTTCTCATCCTTTTTATGAATAATATTTTCCAACTTCACATTGTCATGAAATTTAATTATTTTGTAAAGAAAATAAATTTTATGACTAAAGGTGTTAGTCATAATTTGTTGCTATTTTATTTTGAACATTTGACCATCATTTTGCTTGATTTGCTTTGAGACCGACACAATGACGCTAATAACGTTGATGCTTATAGGCCGCTTTATGACATGCCCAAGCTATTTTATTTTAGTGCACTTTTCCTCTTAAGCACTTTTTGTACAAAGTCTGATATTTAGTTTTTGTAAAGAGTTGACCAATGCTTATTTTTGTAATAAGTGTGAACTATGGTTTGCAACCCTATGATTGGTCTTCCATACTACACATCATGAAGGTCCACTTCCAATGTAGTAGGGAAAAAACCTATTCATCCCCCGAGCCTTCTTCATGTCCAATAGTCTATTAGTACAAGAAAAGCTTTCCAAAATGTTAGTTCATTTCCTCAGTGTGGTTTGACAACTCACATTATACACGTCTGTTTCAAAGCATTCAACATTCAGCGGACCAAAATGCCCTTGGTTGCCGCTTGGGCCAAAATGTACCTGAAAGCTCCATTGTGCCCAATGATGCCCGCACTTTCTAGTGCCTCCAACCTCCTCACGATGGCCCTGCACAACAATCCATGTGCTCAAGCGCCCCGTTCTTGCGTTGGTGCCTTGCCATTCCTTGCCGCATCAAATCCACGAAGCAAATCCTTCGTTGCCTTCTACGTGCGTAAAAAGCTTGTCTAGATCCTATATCCCTCAGCGTAGCATGCGGTCCGTTGCCCCACAACGCCCCATGACGTGCACGATATATTGGGCTCATTGCTTGTAACATCCTCACCCATCAAGATATTGTTTCCTTTGGGCCTTGGCACTAATCGAAGGCATGCCTTTTGCATCCTTCCCCCCTTAGAGGACACAACGTTCTCGTTGAATGATCTCCCACCATGACACAAAAGTCTACGTGGAGAGGCTTTGATACCACATGTATATTAGAGTGGCGTAATGACCTATTCCCCTTAGGGACTCAATACTTGTCAACATATTATCCGCTTTGGGTTCTAGAGGTGGCTCCCATCGTGCACTCACAATGTAACACTTAACCCCTCACGATTTTCTAATGCGTGGTGAGACTAATCCAATGCATGTTGAATCATGTAATATCTTGACTTGATGATATTATTTGTTTTAGGCTTGGATGGTGGGACAAAATTTCCCTCGTTAATTTCAAATTTTCAAGTGTGTTCTCTAGGCTTTCATGTGGTTTGGGCTTGTGCTCACATTGTTAGTATTTGGTCGCTTTATTCTTTACTAAAATTTTGCCCTTGTTAGTGTCAATGTGTAAATTTTAGAGTTATATATTTTTAAAATTTAAAATTTGTTTCTTTCATGTTCTGATAGTTGAGTTTACTTATCTATTTATCATTTGTAGACTTTTATTTAATGAATATTAAATTCTTCATCCATTTAAGTTTGTTCATTTTTTTCTTTAGGTGGATATTACTCTTATTTATCTTGCAATTCAGTTTTAAAACATGACTCCATATGTTTATATTCCAATCATTATACGTATTTCTGATGAAAACTGTATTATTTATTAAAGTTTGGAAAACTTAAATCACTTTGTACCCACCGTGCTGTTTCAAAATTATTGTAAAAAATTATTTACATTGTCTTTAAAGTTGCAACCAGGAAAAATATTTATTTTTTTAAGAAAATTAAAACTTCCTAAATATAAAAGGTAACCAAAACATTTCATCCCATTGCAAAGAAAAAAAAGAGAATTTTTCCACCTTACAATCATATTTTTTTATGTTTTTATGTTTTTACTTGACAATCATATTAGCCAACATTGTATGCGTGTTAATAGTTTTGTTCTTTACACCTACCTAAAAATGCGATGTAATTTTTTATGCATGATGCAAAGTGAAAGTTGTATTTTGTCGACAAGAATACTCTATCAAGCAACACGAACAAAATTTCCTCGAAAAAAGAGAATTTTAGTTGTTTCCAAGTTCAAACAGGCTACAATTGAATATACAAAGAGCAATAAAGGTAATAGAAGTTTGTAACTCTCAGTTCTTAAAGTTTAGCTCGATTACAACAATTTCAATTATTTAATATGTGATGGATGGACAACATAAGTTGCATCAATTCCGGAGTTGCCTCACTTGTCCCATGATTTGCTTTTGGCCACTTTCATCCATTTTGATATGAGATCACTACTACACGTTAGTTTCATATGCAAATATGTTCCTTTCAAGTCTATTGCTATGTTGTCGTGAACTCAACGAACAAAGATAACAAACTATGAAGAATATTGTATGGATCAACATTTGGCATGCTTGGACTAGATTTATTAATTGACAATGCTATTATATCCAACATTGACTGGAATGAGGCAATCAAAATTGAATACGGTGAGATTGATTTTTTTTTTTATGTTTTATTTTCATGTAAACAAGCTAACATGAAACGTGGTGAAATATTATATAAAAACATTTAGGAGATTGATAATAAAAACAATTCAGTTAAGATATATGTAAATGTTAGCTCTAAAAAATATGGTGTTGTACTTAATAGATTGAATCATATTGTTAAAATCACTCTATCCTGTGTAGATGTTAATACCTATACAATTAGCTATAGAAATCTTAACATTTCTCTACAAAAGGACTTGTTTGTAACTAGAATTTCTTGATGTTTTGAATTTCTTCCATTTAAAATTTCATTTTCTTATATATGACAACCACGAGAAATTTAAATCAAACAAAGTCATCTATGTGAATTGTGAATCACTCATATGACTAAGTAAAATTACTTGTACAACTTCATATAAGTGTATTGATATTGAAGAGGAAAAACTATCGATAAGGTCCTTCAATAAAGACGTTGGATTGGAAATTAAATACAATGAGATTCATTTGTTTTATGCTATTTTTCGTGTAGCCAAGCTAACATGAGACGTGTTGAAATGTTATATAAAAATATTTAGGAGGTTGATTATAAAAAAAGTTCAGTTAAGATATATATCTAAATGTTAGCATTATATAATATGGTTTTGTACTTAACAAATTGAATCATATTGTTAAATTCACTCTTCATGTGTAGATGTTGATATCTATACAATTAGCTATAGAATTATTAAAATTCCTCTACAAAAGGTCTTAAGCTTGTTTGCAGTTAGATTTCTTGGCGTTTTGAATTCCTACCATTTAAATTTCCATTTTCTTATAGATAACAACCACTGTAAATTTAAAGCAAACAATCATATGTGTGAAATGTGAATCACCCATATGACTGAGTAAAATTACTTGTACAAATTCACATAATTGTATTGGTATTAAAGAGGAAAAACTATCAATAAGGCCTTTCAAATTAGAAGCTATAAGTGTTTTTAAACAAAATAAATTTTCTACTGTATATACTATTTTCTATAACTGTTCATTTTTCCTACTTTCATTAGGCCATGAATTATATAATGGGTAAAGATGTGTTAGTGAAATCTTCTACAACTCATTTGATGATGAAGACGTAATTTGGATAGCCAAACTTTTGAAGTATCCTACAATTGCCAGTTAAGTATCTTTCATATATGAAGCAATGTTGCATTTCTCTGTGATTCAGTGTGAAATATATATATATATATATA